>JACAXG010000009.1:15261114-15351220 GCA_018881555.1 Amblyornis subalaris | reverse complement strand
TGTTGCGGTGGCCTGGTCCGAGTCCGGCACGGCAGCCCTATCCCTGGGCCACTCAGTCCATATGCTCCTGAACACCAATGTGGTGGACAGCAAATGGCRTTTATTGCAGGATCACAAGGGTTTTTATGGCTTGGGCAGTCAGTGTCACTTCCTTCTGCTCACGTCCRGTTAGGTGCGGCCGGGCAGGGAGCGAAGGTCGGACTGCGAGAGGGGAGGGGGTCCTGGCTGACCGTTACAGCCCGATATCTTCCGCACGCATATCCCTAACTCTCCACAGTTGCCATCTAGAGGACCTTGACAGGCCTGAGGAGTTGGCCTGTACAAACATCATGAAGTTTAATAATGCCAAGTGTAAGGTCCTGCACCTAGCTTGAGGCAATGTCCAGTATTAATACTGAGGGATGAATGGTTTGAGAGCAGCCCTGTGGAGAAGGTATTGGGAATACCAGTRGGTGAAAAGCTGAACATGACCCAGCAATGCGCACTCCCAGCCCAGAAAGCCAAACATATCCTGGGCTGCATCAAAAGTAATGTGATCACTGTATCAAGGGGGTGACTCTCCCTCTCTGCTCGGCTGTCATGATACCCCACCTGGAGTGCTGTGTCCAGCTCTAAGACATCCAACATAAGAAGGGCATAGACCRGTTGGAGCAGGTCTGGAAGAAGGCCACAGAATGACCAGTGGGCTGTTGTAACTGACAGATGTTTGAGATTTTTCCTTGTTCAATGCAGGGATTGTATTTGTACTGAAGGATAAATAAGAGAACTTATCTCTTATTACTGATGCCTAAAGGGAAACATGTGCAAAAGAAAACTGCATAATTCAAAACCATCACTTTAAAACAAATAACCATCTGGATTAGAAGTTGAGTGACAATTACTTTGCTGAAAACTTGTCTTAAAGTCATTAGAATTTCTATAAAAGTGGGTGTGTTATCCAGGGGTCTTTTCCGTTTGTTCTTTTTAATTGGATGCTTTTGTGTAAAAGATACATGTCTTTATAATAACTATGGGGATTGAATCCCTTAATGTTCCTCCCTTAGTACCCAAACAGCACGGTAAAAGCACTGACGTAGTAATATGCAGCTGAGGCACATGCTGAGCTGCATGTAAACCTCTCTTAGTGTTACCTTAAATGTCAGACTATAACTCTTACTCTCTGTAATGTATGTGCATTATTTGAATCTGAGAAAGTTTATGGTCACTGATTGTTTTCTGGTAATTGAACAGGTTTTACTATGAAACTTTCTGGGATAATCCTATTATAGTGGTTTATATCGGTAGCATCACTACGTGGATGAATACCCACATGCAATTCCAAATTTGAAGAACATGTTCCTCTTTCTCTTTTTTTCCTAATGTTTTGATGGATGAGCAATACCAGTAAGATTTCCTGTGTGGCCAGTAACATGGGTCTGTTGGTAAATATACTTTTATTTCAATGCACATGCATTCAGCTTTTCTAAAAATAAGTAAAGCAGTTTTTTCTAAATAGATATGTGGTATGGTGTCTCTTAGCCATACAATATCTGAAATTCTGTCATGTTGTGAAATTCAATGTATTGGGATCAAGTTACTTTAGCAGTTTGGTAATGTGCATTTAAAAATCAAGAACTATTCATGTGTCTTACCACGTTTGTGAGAGCCAGAACAAGTTTGGAAGAATTTAGTACACTGTAGCAAAAGTTAGTACAAATTTATTAATGCTTCAGCAAATGCTACGTAGAATGATGTTTATAGAGTACCTTCATTTAGTACATCTTAACAGAATTATCTGCTGTAATGTGGATATTAACTGCAAGAGTGAGTCAATGAAAACTGGTGGATTGTATGGATATGCCTAGTTTGGTGAAGTACCTCTTTAAGTATGTACTACAAGGCAACATTTCACCTAAAGATTTATCTAGGAGATAGAATAAACAAGAACAGAGAATCTAAAATAAGAAATCCAACTAGAAAAATGAGCTCTTGATATCAGAGCTCACTTAATTTTTGAGAAAAAAAAAGCAGCTTATTGAAGTCCAAATTCTGTGAAACCAAATTCTGGCTTAGATGACAAATTTGAGAATAAAAGGTGGCAGTAAGTCTGTTTCTTGGGTGTTAATGAGGAACTTGGTATTTGCACAAAGCAGAATACATATTAGTACATATTTTAGAAGTTCATGTGGTTTGTTTTAAACCAGACTACATTAAAACTGTATGGGTGAGGTTTCCAACCATTAAACTGAAGATATAGAGAATATAAGACATAATAAGACCGTAATACATCATGCTTGACCCAGCTTTTCAAAAGGAAAAACTACTATATGCATTAGCTTTAAACAGAAAATGTAGAGAAGCATCTGTTTTCACCACATTCAATTACAAAAGATCAGGTATTTCAGGAACCAACAAGCTATTAGCAACATCCAGAAAAAACCCTCAAATTTTCCTTTGAACATAGACATACAGGGTGAGACAGAAACATGAACTGGAGGCTGTACAATAATCCAGAGTGTATCAGTGAGGCTGGGTAGTTGATGATACACCAGTGAAGAACAAAGATAAGAATGTGGAGGTTTTTTCTGTACTTGCTTTCACATTTCTGTAGAAGCATACATGGTAGTGRAGGCTATTGGAAGACTGCCATTGAAAGTGTGCGCTCTAAAGAAACTAGTTTTATGGAGGATTATAGGAAAATCATAAACAGGATTAATGTCTGACTCATAATTCTCATTTCAGGGCTCCAAGAAATTACTAGTATGCTTCCAAAGAATACTTACACCCCAAAATCATGTATAAATAAAATTCAGAGTTATAAGACTTGTTTTTTAAAAAGGCCACTTGCTAAAATGACCTATAAATGTACATAACAGTTCCACTTGGCTAATTACATTTTCTGTTCAATAATCCTGATATCATTCCAAACTCGAACAGTGTTTTGTTTTGAGTTGTGCCTTGTTCAGATCCCATTTCTTTTTATACTTTTTTATTATAGTAATATTAAGACAGAAGTAGTTACTTTTGTCATCCTGGCTGGTTAAATTCGTATCAGTAGTATTATATTTGGGTATGTCATAGAGTCATAGAATAGTTTGGGTTGAAAGTGACCTTAACGATCGTCAAGTTCCAACCCATGTCTGAAGCTCTTGTTTTGCACTAGCTGTTTGTTGAGGATTTTTTGGTTGTATCAGAATCATGTGGAAGAAAAGGGAATGGAACAAGGGAATGGCTATTTCTGTGTTTCTTGCATTGCCTTGGATATGGTTGTTTGTAGCAAGAGATCTGTAGGGATGTAGACATTACCTGGATTCACAGTGCAGTTTGGGCTTAAGTGAGAACTCAAAGGTTTTTTTAAGGACCTCTTGCTTGTGTTGATAAATTCTACATTTGGTTTAAGTGTCTCCTGGTTCAGGCTGAAGCATAATGGGCAGTCCAGTATCAGCAAAGAGTGTCAAGTTTTGTGCATTAACAGTATATCTGTATATGCTAGTATAAAAATAGCTTGTCTCAGGTGCTTTTAAAATCAAATTACTGTATTAATTTTGAATTTTCTTGTATCTCTGTCCCATATCTAGACTTAGATGTAGTACTGAAACAGGCATAACTGAATCTAGTGGTTAGCTGCTACCAAAAGGGGCATTTCATGCCTTCTTTTTGTGTTGGCGTTATTGGTCTTCTAACCTAGGAGTGAAGTGGTTTAGAAAGGTAAACCAGCACGAATAGTAATGTAGTGGTTGCTTATTTATTGTTGGTTTAGTGTTCTGCCAGTTTACTGCATTGAATTGGTTCTTCTCAGGATCAGATCAATGGTACCTGGCRCAAATTAAGTGGTTGGAGCTCGCCGCTGAGTGTGGGACTGCTGCTTTTGGTAATGTATAGCCAATACATGGTCTTAGAGAAGCTGTGAAACTACACCCGTAGATGATTAATTTTCCTAGTTTCATTAGCATACAGCTGCTGCCTCTGCTCAACCAGTGACAACCACCATCACAATTCCTATGCTAATTTATTTTTCTTGCCGCTGATGGGAAGGGAAAATGGACATTTCTTTGCTTTCTGTCTCTCATCGACTTGTTTACCTGCACTTACCCAAGGACTAGGGGAAACACACATAAACATACCAAATATGAGTGAACAGTGAAGAACAACAGTAAAACTAAAACAAGTGCTTGAAGTCAGTGGCCAGGACTGCCAGGTACAAAGTAAGACAAATGATAACAACTGTAATTACAAAAACAAGTGAGGAGAAACAATATGCCACTATTATTGAAAAATAAGGAACCTAATGGTTCTTGAACATCTACATCTACAAGAGAAGGAAGGGAGTATGTAACTGTTGAAAAATCAGGATGGGAAGTCAGTGGGCCAGTTGTCTTCTGGGTCCTCCACTACGCTTCCAGTTTAACAGGTCTGTTTATAGTGGCAGAAGGGCAACATGGTATCCAGAGAGCTGTAGAACAAAACAGAAGAGCACACTCTGTGGAGCAGGAATGGTTTCCAACTGCATGGCCTGGTGCACATACCACATTTGATTTGTGATGTTAGTTTCTTCTGCTAAGTGCTCTCTGAAGGCCAAGGTCTGACTCACCAGAGACTCGAGGGTCTTAGCACAGGGCTGTGCTCTATGCATTTGTTTGGCAATGTCATAATGGAAGTCTCCCAGCTCCACACCACCCATGCATCCTCTAAAAGGATGCTTGACTCCATATCTCATGACTGGTCCAGAAGTTTCTTGGGCGCTGATTTAGAAGTGTCACTGCTCTCTCCTCTGCTGCCCCTTTGTGGCATGTATCTAAGGACTGAGACACCAGTTTATTTTACCAGGACTGAACTAGACTTTTGTTAGTATGTTTAAAAGAACTGGGGGAACTTGATTCTACTCTTCCCTTAGGTTGGCTACCCGTCCAGCAGGACAGGAGTAAGGCAAGGTGTTTCTAGGCAGCAGTGGCAGCTGCTTCAGTTCAGGATTGTTGCAGAGAAGACATGAGAGAGAGACAACATTGCAATTGACTTTTGTGCCACCTTGTAGACAACCCTAGACTGATCTGTGTTCATCAGTGCTTTACCAGAGCAGGGCAGGGACTTGTGTGTCTGGACAAGGAAAGCCTGCATCTGTGCTTATTGTTTTGTACTTCTTTTTTTTCCGTCGCATCACTGTCTGCATGACAGTTGGCAAACCCACAGCATGACAGAGTACCACAGATGCTTCCTGCTGCTACCATGTAGAAATTTTCTTGAATATTACTTGTGTGGCTGATGCACACAGAAAAACTAAGGGGGTGGTAGTAGTTTCAGACTCTCTGAAGTTTTATTATTACATACATTGTTCTACTTGTGTGCCTGTATCAAGTACAAAAGCTGCCACCATAGATGAGGCAGCTAGACACTTGTCTGGTTCAAAAGTGAGTGGTGTCATTACGTCTTGTCAAACGATGCTTATGAAATGGTAAAAATCTAACCAACAGGCCCTATTCCACTAGTGAGGCATGCACATATAGTGGGTCATTTTGGGGGTAGAAAGTCCAAACTGCAAATACCTTCCCCATTCCACACACTCTTTTTTAAAACTCCCTTCCCTCTCTTGCAGGAAGGCATACATAGCTGGATGTGTGTCAACTCCTTCTTGCAGGGGCTCTAATGTTGTGAAATTTTTATGCAGATCTAAGCATAATGAAGGTTTTGTTTCGGAGAAGGACAACTTCTGAATAGCTGAAAAAGCCATATACAGTAGAGTGGAGTGAAGCAGAAGGAGGCATCTGCTTAATATCACAAAGTGGAGCCAGGAAGAATACCCGCAGTTTTCTCATTAGAACAAGTTTGTGAGAACGCCCCTCAGGCTCCCAGTAGCATTCAGTTGTATCACAGAACATTACCTGTTTTCGTCACCTTGCACACTACTAATTGCAAGGTCGCAGCATATGGACACACTACATGCAGAATCTCTATCACAATCCAGTTGCAATTCCCCAGGGTGTTTTACAGTGTAATTAGCAATACGGGTACTATGCAGACTGGTCCCAGCTGTGGGGAGAGTCAACAGGGCCACATAGCAGACAAGATATGCAGCAAATCACTGCAATTCCCTTTCAAAGTTACAAGGAATACCTGGGCACCACAGCACTTGCAGATGTGGCAGCAGGAATTACCCAGAAAGTGTGGTCTGGTGGCTTCTGCCTGTTCAGAAGTAACCCAGGCAGTTTTCCTTCAGTATGCTGTGAGGCTGCAACCTACCAAGTGTTTTCACACCACACAGTCTTTCTGATGGAGAAAAAAGTATTAAATTCAGGCTAAAATGATCAGAAGGAAGCCTGTTAGAGATGATAGCACCTAACTTACTCTGTGCACTCCTTACATTTTTTTCCGCTAATTCTTAATTAGAAATTGTCTGCTGGCTACTTTCATTCTAGTTTAAGAGAATTCGTCTTTAACTAGGTTTTCATTTTGAAGAACATAGCCTGTTGTTAGTATAAACTACTTGTTCTTGGACCCATAAAACAGACACTGTTTTTTGAATTTCCCAGTTGTTGCCAGAAAAGAGTCTTGTTACAAGAACTGCCTTCAAGATCAGTCCTGCTGCAAGGAAGTTATCCTGCCTTGGTATTCAGTCTGGTCATGAAACTTATGTCTTCACCAAAAATATATGAACACTTGCAGATAGGCACATTTTACTGTGACAGACTGCTTAATTATGTTATCCACATTTAATTTTGGTATTTTAAATAAAAAGCACTAGATTAAGTTTCTTACATCAGTTTACTAGAACATTTGGTGTTCTAGTCTTGTTACACTCCCTCAAACTTATCTTCACTTATGTGAAATCCTAGAATGATCCATAGTGGTTGTCAAATTTTGGTATTCAGATTCACAGCACAGATCATAGTAGGTTCTCCTCCCAACCAAAACAAGAAGTAAAGGTGATTGAAATACTCAAGYAGAAGTATGAACTGATAGAGGGCATAGTTTGTAGCAGTCCTAACATTTGCCTCAAGCTGGATAAATCTGTTTTAAAACACAAGCTTTTCAACTTGCATATTCATTCTTTTTGCTCCTCTCACTCCTATCCTGTTACCCTGCTTTTCTTCTCCAAAACTTTTCAGCAACCTCCGTGCTGCTGATATGTTTCCTTCTGCTCTCCTCTTTCAGCTCCTACTTAACTTCCTTCATCTACAGTGCCTTGGCTGTTCATTCCTCCAGCTCTGGACTGGGGCACCAGGAGTCATGGAGGGAGCACTTTTGCGCTAGAGTTTTGCTGTGCAGAGAACACCCTGCACAGCCCATAGCACTCCACAAGCATCAGCCTGCAGCAGCAGTTTACCCAGAAATAGTTCCAGTGTGGTTGACCACACTGTCACAGAAGCTGTTGAAATGGCAAAACAGAGGGGACACTGCAGGAAGAGAGGAGTGGAGCGGAGAAGGTGACCTGGGCCAGCACCATGGACTACAACCACGCCACTGTGTGAAAGGCTCAGTTGCAACCCAATCACATCCCTGCAACTAGGCACAGTGGTTTGCTCAGAACTCGTACAGTTTTGCTGGAAAGCTGACGAGGCTGACTGTATAGATACTTCTAAGTTGAACTTGTCTGTGCTCTCTGCTGGGGTAGCAAAAGAGATCCCCAACACCAGGAGATCCTCCTTGACAGGTGTCAAGGCTTTCTCAAAGGCTTGGAGATGGTAAGAGTATCAGCAGCAACAAGCATGAACAGAAAAATAACAAATTTCATGCTTCAAAATGGCTAAGCCCTTTCATTTCATAACACAAAAGCAAACCTCTTGAGATGTATAATTTTATTAGGGTGCTTAGTACTTAAATATATTTTTCCACGAAGTTTCCTCAAAGGCCTAATTTCTGAGTCACAGTACAATCATCAAGCCTTGTAAGACTGAAACAAGGCAAGAAAGGCACGGGAGCACTTGTATTTGGCAGTATCCCAAGTGTAGTCAGTTTGGAAAAAGCTATCTGTGGCTTAACTGTTGGACTTGGATTGATTCCAAGTGCAATGTTTCAAATTGGGTTTATGATAGCATGCATGAGTATGTCCCAGCATTTCAATCTTTTTGACAATGATTGCCAGAGATGGAGCATGACTTTGGAAAACAAACACTGAGGGGTCTATTGGTTGTGCTGATTCCCTTTGGGGACAGTAATGAAGAAACCCAATGTAAAACAGCATTCTCAAGTGGTATTTTGTCAGCTCACACTCCTCATCCAGTGATCAAAAAGCCTGTAGCACTTCTTCATTCAAACATATAAAATGCTTATTGTGTTGATTGGTATTAAGCTGACACTTGATCATTTAGTTGATATTCAGGCTTGGACTGTTTATGGCCATTTTGAAACAGACTGAAGTCAGTGAGATTTAAAGCTATAATAACTGTATTCAAGTACTGACATGCCTGCACAATTAGCCGGGCACCCCTGCTGTCCCAAGCTCTTTAAAAACAGCAGTTCAGAATACTTTCAACCTCCTGCAGTAGAGTTATCTTTTATTGAATCATTAATACCTTTGAAACGAAACAGGCTTCAATATATTGACTGTACAGATGAAAATTCAAATGATTTCTGCACCTTTAAGGTAGATAGCCATTGCACAACATATTGAAAGTTAGTATTGTAGGCACTCCCCCACATCCTCTAAACACACTTGTTTTAAATGTGCTTTAGTTTCAAAAGTAATGTGTTATTTCTAACAAAAAAAGACCATATTTCTGCTTTGCAGAAACCTAGCTATTTTTTCAATAGTTAGAATGTCAAATTTCTGTTTGAATCCTCTCATTACTTTAACATTTGATCAGCCAGCCAGCTAGTTTTACTATACAGCTTGTACATGGACTCTTTGAAACTTTTTTGTCTTACATAATTTTTAAGATCAGAATCGCAGTTTCATAATGTCAGGCTTCCTACATTAGCATTTAAAGTTTTATAGGCAATTATATGAGAACAAATAAAAAGAGAATCCAAATCTGATATAACACTAATTTCTCTAAGTGTAGCAAAGTATTTCTGCAACTCGAGGCAGAAGAAGGGAGCATTTGTATGCAACATCAGAACTGATATGGCATTTCATTTAATTTCACCAATACTTTGCTCAATTAGATAGAAGCCTGTAACACCACCACTCCACGAGCTAAGGTAAGGAGAAAAGTCAGCTTCTCAATTCTATGTGAATTATAGTCTTCTATGACTGAAAACATACTTTTCAATGCTCTTCATTCTTGATCCATTAGAATAATACAGATTTCATTAAATTTTTACGCCTGCAAGAGAACCTCTTTTTTTAGAAGATTATCTTAAAGGCATAAAACCAGAAAAAAGTAACTTGGCGAAAATGGAGCAGGTTCTTTCAACAGAGTCCTAAGTAGAGAGCAGGTCAGTGAAACCACACAAATCTCCAAATAAGCTAGAGTTTMATTTTCTTTAGAAACAGCTACAATTTTTTTTCTTTATACACCTGAAGGAGCCAAATAACAGAATAAGAAATCCTCTTCTTCCTTGAGGAGCAGCTGCTTTCCACAGACCTGCAGCTTTCTGGAGATCATGTTAAAATCTGTGGGCTTTCCTGTGAACTATAGACTGTGACTGGAAGTGGCTAAGCACATCTGGCTTGCAATATAAAGCACAAATATTAGAAGGCATAAGCAAAGTTTGATATCCCTTGAAGACAGTTTAAAGATAGGATCACAGGATAATTCGGGTTACAAGGGGCTTCAGAAAATCATCCAACACAAACTCCTGCTCAAAGCAGTAGAACTTCATGGAGTTCCATTCAGATTATTTAATGAAATATCATTCCTTTAATGCCTGCAAAGACAAAAAGGCTGTGAATTTTCCTCACTAAAGAGTTATTTTCTGCTGAATAGTCTCCCATCTGCACAAAAGAATAACTGAATAAGCTGTTATAGTGAACATTTGAATACTGATTTTACCCAGTATCCCTCTTCACAGCTCAGAAATCTCCTCAGACAGCTGCCTGCAGAACTGCATTGCACTGTGATGGGATAAGCTCAGGAAGGACAGGAATGGGCRGGGATTAGAAGCCACACAAAATCTATGCAGTTCAGCACTAAAAAGTAAAAACTAAGCTCTGTGTCATTTCTCCTGCAGGTTTCTCTCCTAACAGAAGATGAGAAAAGCTCAAGTCCAGTTTAAGCTTCACTGACATTTACTAAGATTAACTGCAAGTCAGAAACCAGAATGCCAAGGTATCTGAAGGTTCCTACAAGGAGCTTTTCATTCATGACCACTAAGTTAATTCTGACCATCTCTGAAATTTAAAAACATCACCATAGAAGACTTCAAGATTAGATGTTAAGTTCAACTCAGTAGAGAACAACTGTACGACATGTAAGTTACATTATTTGCACCAAGCTTCATGTTACTTACATTAACCATAAGGCAAAATTTTAATCTTTTCATTGCAGTTTCAACTTGAGGAAGATGATATGAGAAAGAGCTGTTAGAAGAAAGAAAAAATGTATGCTTCTGCTTACTAAAAGATGCTTCTACAGAGGAATTGGCACTGCAAGTTTTCTTCCATGAACATATGCTTTCCCGTTTCTTCTGCACCTAATATCCCCATCTTTCCAAGAAAAATTAAAGGCACTAGTGACATTTTAGATGAGTCCCTCTCTTGTAAGAAATCTTCTGGTATACCTAACAGGCCAGCAAGCATAGGATATCATCTTGCATGCCATAATTTAAAGCCTTAAAATGGTAGAATTTTAGATTAAAAAAAAAAGCAAGATAGAGGTACTTATGCTTAGTCATATAATTTTGGGAGTACTTTTTATATGGTAGAATCTTTTGGTGCTGTAGCCTGGAGCAACTCATAGGAGAGCTCTTTAGAAGATGTATGGAAAGAACTCTCTTTGGAAAAAGAAAAAATTAAAGAGAGGGACACCTTTTTTTTCCCATCAGAAAAACAACAGTATTAGTTTTGTTACAAAGTTTTAAGCCCAAAAGAATTTGAAGCCCAAACATGGTCAGAACAGCTTGACTGGTTACTTAGCGCATAAAGATTTTAGAAGGCCCATCGTGTCTTAACAGAACTAGCTAAAATTAATAGCTAAAATCGATGCCATTATAAGAAATTAGTTTCTGATTTTCCCAGACGGTCGTCATTCAAAGAGGTTTGCTAGAGCAGAAGTGATTCAAGCTCTGCTATCACAATAACCATTACAGCAAGCAAATATCAGCAAGCCTATTGGTCAGGTCAGTTTAAGATAGAAAAGCATCAGTTCCTTTCTTGCTTTGCCTCAGGTTTGATCATTCCAGCAACTGATTTCTTTATTGAATTCCATCTGTGTATAGAAATAATATCAATGAGGACAATGGAGAAACCCTATAGAATTACACCTCCGGCTCAAGAATTTCAGGATCACAGAATTACTGAGGTTGGTAGGGGCTTTTGCAGGTTATCTACTACAAATCCCTGCTAAAAGCAGCACCAGCTACAGCCGGGTGCTTAGGGCTGTGCCTAGCTGAGTACTGAATGTCTCCAATGATGGAAACTCTGTAACCTCTCAGTGTGTTTTTGTGTTCAGGCAGTTTCACATGCTGTCACTTGTGCCCATTGTCTCTTGTCCTGTCAGTGGGCACTACTGAGAAGAACCTGGCTCCTTCCTTTGACTCCACCCCTCACACATGCCCTATTGTGGCAAAATAGAGTCCTTATACAGCTGAAGAGCTTAAGGCTTGTTTTTGGGGTAGGGTGGTGGGGAGGAAGAGGGGCTGTTGAGCAGGTTTTTTGCAAGGGATCTGTGCAGCACAGCACAGCCTCTGCCTGCTTATATTGAGTTGTGGATCAATCACTCCTCCATGTGCAGGGGTCTGCATGTCAAGATCGCTACACTTGTTCAAGTAGAAGTTTTATTCGATAGGTACCTTACATGGCCTTCATATCTATTTTCCCTATTAAGTGCTCATAGACTTTTTATGTATATTTTCAAAAGCCCTGCCTTTAGGAATTTTTCTGTGAGTGGGTCTTCAAGATATATGTGGCAGAAGTCAACTGCAAGACAAAATTATTTTGAAGTTTCCCACCCAAGTCTTAAAACTGAAAGAGTTATCCTAATTCCCAGCATTCTGTACCTCTCCCAGCAGGACCACAGTACCGCAATGCAGAGCTGGAAATGTGTCTACAAGTCAAAGTGAGAAACATTTGGTCTTAGATGTTCATTCTCTACTGCTCAATCTTATGTTCATTCTTAGTTTAGAATCTAATTTTTCAAGCTTTCACGCCAGTTAAAGAATGGAAGGAGCACATTAAAGACCCTTCACTGGAAATGCCAAGGGCCACATTGCACAGCAATTTTCTAGTGTGTTTACCGATAGTGGGTGAGATCTTGAAGAAGAAAGCAGAAGAGAAGATCAAAAGGCAAGACAGAAATATGATAAAAGAGACAAATCCACAACTGCATATCTTATCCCATCTGTCCTTCGCTGATTCCTTATAATCATCTGTGGCAGACTGGAAGGGGGAAGAAAGAAAGGAGATCCCAAGTTTTAGGTCATGTCTATGTAGTGCTAGATTTATTAGAACAGAGCCTAGTTGATTTGGCAAAAGGAAAGAAGCTAGGAATGACTCATCTTTTGGGGAAATCAAAGTATGACAAAAAGTACCTTTTCCAGAGTTTTTGGTTTTTTTGGGGGTTGTTTTTTTTTTTTTTTTTAAATTTAAAAGCACTTATTAGAGTGCTTTTTGGATGATGGTACCCAATTAATTAAACTGTAGCATGGATCAGAATATTAATGACCAATACATGGCAAGTGATTAGAGACATATCTTCCACCTCTAAAGCAGTGTTGTCTAAAAGCAAATTGTGTTTTCCACCAAAATATCAGTTCAGAGAATTTTCTTTTTCATGCATTCTGTGCCTGACTCATGTGTCCTTTGACAGGTCCTATGACAGGGATCTGAATTTTGTGAATTGTTCATTTTGCAGATTCTCTCCTAAAATGCACAGCACAAAACACTATGAAGTAGCTGCCAGCACAGTATTCAAAATAAGTTATGTATTTCCCCTCAAACATCTGCCAAACAGAGGCTTACCTTAAGGAGCTATTGTGACTGCCTTAGGTCATAAGTGAAAAGGCTTTGTACCTAACAACCATCAGAGCAACCAACTTGTGAAAAACTGAGAATGTTGAATTAAATCCTGTATTTGTAAAACTGAAATTGTCAAAGATAACAAACATATCTTCTAGGATTTATTTGTAGAGTGGCTTTGGGTTTTTTTTATTGTATCTTAAATGAGAAGTTTTGGGAGGCTTTTCACACAAAGCATTTGAACTGTACACTGATTCTCTACAAGAGACAGAAAGCATTAAAACAGGAAAAGCCAGCATTCACTCAGTGCCTTAGCAGTTGTCATAGAGTGAATCCAAGACTGTGCCTTGCCAAGGAGGAAGCCATAGAAAGTTTTCTGTATAATCATACTTACAGTCTTTCAGCATACTTCAGCTTCATGCCCTGCAGGAGAGGCAGCCTAGGAAAGCAGAT
The DNA here is from genome assembly GCA_018881555.1 of Amblyornis subalaris. Classification (NCBI taxonomy): domain Eukaryota; kingdom Metazoa; phylum Chordata; class Aves; order Passeriformes; family Ptilonorhynchidae; genus Amblyornis; species Amblyornis subalaris. Next base: position 15,337,737 of record JACAXG010000009.1, on the reverse strand, counting down.
GAAGATGTTCAGAATAGTTAGATGCTGCTATCTTTGCAAGGACTCAAAGGGATTCAGAATCCATACTTCCATTTCAGTGAGCAACTGCTGCTTCAGATTTGGATTGACACTTGTCACGTCACCAGAATATGAGGTGATGTTCCAGTATTCCAGAATGTACACTTCCACCAAAAGCTGTTAATTCCCAGAAATTCTCCTGCTTGTTATTTTTCCAAGCTTAAATTCCCACTGTCTTCCAGTCAGGGCAAGTCAGGAACCCTTTCCAACCTAATAATTGTATAGATTTTGTAGAAAACTCAATGTTAGGTGCACATAACGCTGGTCAGCTGGACCCTCCATGCTGACCAGGCTATTCCAACAAAGTTAAGGTACTTCAGTGAGGGCTTGAAATCTGTAAGATCAGAAGATATGCACTGCTGGGGGGAGAGTGCAGGTGGGAAAAAGCAGGGGCTCTTTAAAACCATCAGAAAAGCAGTAGAGACATCAAGATATTCTACTTTAATTTATGTAATAATGCTTAATATGATCTGGATTATTCTAGAGCTTGGCAGAGGCTAGAACTACTAGCAGTAGAAAGTGAACTTATCAGGCCTTCGGAATAACTTTCCAATACACTCAGCCATACACCAGTTATCCTTCCATGAATATTACATTTGCTTGCTTACTTCAAAACACATTGGAAAACTTGCTGTTACTCTAAGAAAGCCTCAAAGTGTGTCATTTCATACTTTTTGGCTGCTTGTACTTGCTACAGACCCCTGCATTTACACACTCATTTAGCATTAAGGCATTTGTTTCCATTATTCTCTCCAGACTACTCCATGATGCAGCATTTTCCTCTTACTGTTAAGACCAATACAGAAAAAATTAGTCTTCTTGTATTAYCATTTTCACCCCTCCTTCAGAGCCAAGATGAGGTGTCCTAACATTTGCCTTATATATAACTATAGTAGACATCCCACCCAGGAAACCACATTTTAAGCCACTTCAAATATCAGTCAGTCTAGAAGTGAGTTTATGTTCAAACTTACTATTGCTCAACCATGTACACTATATACCATGACCTCTTGAAAGCAAATGAACTTAAAATTGCAGCAAGAGCTATTTTATAGAATTGGCATGCATTTCAGGTTTAAATCAGTACTGTACTGACATTCAAGAATTTCAGTCCCCATACAGACTGAGATGAACAGCACTTTTATTTATTTTAGTTACAAGAAGAAAGACAAGTAAACCTTACAACCAGAAAGGCAATGAAGGCCTCATGAGCTTAGTGAAAACCATTTCATAATCTAGGCAACGTTATGATTTCTTGAGATCACAAAGCATACCCCCCTCTTAAAACAACTTTTCCTTATTTCAGCAAGGAAATTTCCTGTAAGAACAGCACACTGATGTTAACAGAATCAAGAGGGACCACCGATGTACAAAGCCTACATTCACCCTCCCACCCCCACAAAAGGCTTAAGTGTAGATTTTATTCCAAAAAAGATAACATGCAGTCATGATCACATCTAGAGAAGAGGGAAAAATTAAAGTCTGYTTTGAAATGAAGTCAAATTATTACTCATTTATGAAGTTAAATGAAGATACTTTTTCACATGGCAGTGTACTTCATGGCTAAAGAGAACCCTCCTCATTTTAAGCCAATGCTTATCTGACTTTTGTAATAAAGAGAAAGTAGTTTACATAAAAACTGATCCCCCTACCAAGCACTCTAGATAAGAACTATGATGTAAGAAAAGTGCTAGAAACATGTGGGAGGAATTACTATACAAAGTGTCAAGTGCAACCCCCCACCCCGACCCCTTGCCTAGAATTCAGTGTATTTGCTGAAGTACAATAGAAAAGACTGAATTCGGGAGTGGTTGACAGTGGGATACAGTGCTACAGGTTGAACAATAGCCACTAAAGGACAAACCCAAGCATGCACGTACCCCACCACAAGGGAAAGATATGCTTCAGCTTTCCAACCTGCTAATTTCTGCAGTTTGCTCTAGTATTATCTCCTTCATTACTGCCTTAATTCTTGCAGTCCTTTGAAGGGACCACTTTAAAAAATGTCCAYAATTCTGGATTATTTGACAAAAAAATTCACTTGCTATTTTAAAGAATACAGAGCTGGAAAATGAAAAGCTTACAACTCATCTCTTCTGTTGCTCTTCTAAGCAGCATTAGACCGAGAAAACATGAGGAAGTACTAGATCAAGTACTGTTCCATCATCCTTTGCTGTTTGAACAATACAGCTGAGGCAGACCGTAACTTCTTCAGCCAATCTCTAGTCGGTCAGTTGTGGTGCATTTCACCTGTGCTATGTCTGTTTTCAGTCTCCCTCACTTAAACAGTACATTGATTACACAGTACTCACAGTAAGTCTCAGAATTTCAGGCAGACCTATTAATTCCCCAGGAGTATCCTTTTGGCTCAGTGAAGACTTTAGAGTACCTTAACTTACATTCATTCTGGAGGCAGCCACCATGATTCCATTTACTCAAAGAGCTATTTGGAGTGGGGCTGTTACCATCTTGAAATTGGAGTTTAAAGTTAACCAGTAACACAAGAGTACTTTTCTATATTTCCAGTGAAGGAGCTCAGAAAAAAAAAATCTGTAAGAAACCATTGCTGCAATTTTATTTTAACAAAAGGGCAGATTTATTCATGTTTACAAACAAGTTTCAAAAACAAAAAGGAGAACATGTATGCTACCCACTAACAACCTTTCAAAATGCCAACAGCCCTCATGCTGCATGAAGGATTCTATAGATTAGAAAAAAATCACAGTTCCACTCACAGTTCACCAAGACAGCACTAAACTAACATGATTAGACAAAAACAAAGGACTAAGATTCTGATGTATTTTGATTTAATCCATTTTGCCCGAGATAACAGAATTATTTCAAGCAAGTTCCATCATGTATTGATGTCCTGCATTAAACAATCCTACTAAGTTCTGAACAAAAGTTATTCATTAAGTTTCTCAAAATTTTTAAAAATTAAACAGTTGTTTCAAAACCATTAAGTAGTAAATGTATTTAAGAAACTAATTAGGACAGAGGCCATAACTTCATTAGAACACCACTGCTCATGTTTTTACAAAGCATTAGTGTTATCTATTTGGCTATTAGTAGTAGCAATTTATCTACAATATTTAACAAGGTAAATTGCAGGCAAAATTTAGTACAGTTTCAATAGAAACACCCTTTTCCTGAAAATACAGCAGTATTTGAAGGACTAGTTTTTTTGGTTTTTTTTTGTTTTGTTTTTTTGTCTTCTCTGCATCATTTATAAGGAAGCTTCCCATCTATGAACAGGAACAAAAAAGTATCTACAAACCTTGTAAACAGATCTGTATCATTTATAAACATAAATAATCCAAATTATTAACAGCCAACAGCAGAAATTAAAGTATCAATTCAATGATCCAGGGCCTCCTTGCCCTTCCCAGCTTTCCCCTCAGAAAAGGATCATGATAAACTAAAGCTCTGCTAACACACTGTTCAGGACCATTCTTAAGTACAACAGATGATCCACAGGTCACTTATGCTGAGTTACTGTTTATCTGTCAGAGTTCATTATTACTCCCACCCCCAGAAAAGCACCCTCCAGTCTGGCAGAAAGCTTTTTTTAAAAAAATAAATCTACATTCGTACAAGTGTGTCTTCTGTTGAAGTCCAAGACAAGAATATCATCTTGTCCATCATAATGTGTGAAGAGACCCAGTTTCAATTTCTTTACAATGCAGCTAGTGTGTTAACATTCAGCTTACAATCAGAGTGATGTTTCCAAACTATGTAGTGGGCTCCCTGGGGATGAAGAGGTAGCAGACTTGTTCATGTCTGTTGTAAGGTGAATTCCACTGTCAACCGCATTGTTATTTTTATTGGGAGAGGGTGGGGGACTAGAGTTGCGTTTTGTTGGAGCATCATCTTCAGCATCAGTATCATCAATAAGGGGAATATGAGGCTCGGAGTCTTCTATTCTAAACTCAGGATGCGTCATAAAATTGTGGATTGAACTTCGTGTCTCAGGTTTCTCTAGCCCCTCGTACAAGGAGCTACGAAATGCATTCACCACTCGGATCTGTAAACAAAGAAAAAAGGTTGTTAAAATGCTGCAGATTTACTGATAATGGCATGGTTCTTATGAGTTTGAATCCACAAACAGCTAGACATGAGTGAATCGAATTTGTATGATGCAGTGGAACTTGCAATAAACTGTAAAAAATGAAAAGCGTTTCAGTAGAGCACTGCCAGTCTACACAGTAGGAATAAAAATTGTGAAAGTACTGCAAAAAGCTGAAGGGCCCTAAAAATTCAGACATGGCACTAGAATTGTTCAATTATTTAACATGGGCTAAGCATTTTTCAGAAGTGAGGGCAACAAATAGTTAATTATTCACAAATTAAATCTCTTGAGTGTTTTATTGAATTCTTGGGTGAGATTGGAGGGAGGGAAGGAGGGGAGAGGCTGAAAATAAGTTAGGGGATAAAAGGGTCACTAATTCTCATGCTAGGAATTAGGATGTCAACTGACTATGAAAAAGCCAAGCAAGTGTAAGCCAATGTCACAATGAACGAACATTTACGAAGTCATGCAAAACAGGATACCGCTGTAACAGCTGTAAATATTCGAGTATATAGCCATTTACCACACTAGAGAAAGCTCCTTAGTGAACAGTGCTTTGGAAGCTTAAGACCAGAACTAGGAAATTGAATACTGTATTGTACAGTTTAGTAGCCAGGACAGGTTGTAACTTTGAAGAGACTACTTCAGTAGCGCCAAGTATGAGAAAAGCAGGATGATCAGCCTTTGCTCGAGTCTTCAATTTACATTGAATTCATGGACAAAATTCCCAGGCTGAGTACTATTTAGTCTTTTTGTTGTTGAACTAATATTTTTCAAATCAGAAAGCTAAGCTAACAGGATTCATAAATAAACCTTTCATAGTTGAATCAGATAAAGTACAGCTTTGTTTTGCAAGTTGTGCATGTCCAGGTTGACTTGAATTTAAACTTTCCAAATTATAATTTGACTGCTGAAACTAGCTGCCCACACCCCCCTCCTCCCATGACCCGTATGTTTCCCTGACCAACTGAAGGAATTCAGGATTCATTCTTGAACTGATAAAACAAATAAGGCAAGGCAGAAGTCGGTGACCCATTTGTCTAACACTTTGGCTGAGATAGTTTCTCCCTACTGCTGACTCCCTATTCAATTCTCAACATCCCTACTCTGAGCAAGTGTCCAGCAAAGCAGTGTCAAATGGTGTTAAATAGTAAGCAGCAGAGCAACTCTGTAGTAAACAAAAACTTACTGTTACAAACAGCAAGTCAAATTTAAAGCTTTTTTTAGCACATCCAAGTACTTGTTTCAAGCTGAGAAATACATCAATGACTAGTGCTTCCAGAGTTCCTTGATCGTAAAATTAAAGTGACTTCCAGGTGAAGGAATGAAGCTGGAAGGTCAAGCAGATCAAGAGCACAGACTTCAAAACAGCTAAGATACACCAAGAAAGTTCACTGTAAACAAGGAAGGGCTCCCCAAAAGCAATGTGTTAAATCAAATTGGTTAAATAGAACCACTGTACATGATAAAAGTCTTATGTCCTAACTGTGTTCTTTAATCTCTAKAAATAGCATTGTTTCCACACCTCTCCTCTCTCAGATCACTTGCACAAAGAATTTTACTCCAAAGCTATCATGTCCCCATTTTTATTCTACAGGTACATGCTGAGCCCAATTAACCATGGAGGCAAGGGAAGAGGGCACAGGGGAGAGGGGGACACAGTGATGTGGCACTCAAGGGGGCGGACATAACTACCAATAAAAGAAGGACAGGGAAGAGAGCAAATGTACTGGAAAAAAGCTTACAACATCAACTAGTACTTTACTGTTCATCACATGAAAAAAATCAAGCACTCTGTCAAGGAGTTGGCGCATTACATGAGGTTTAAACAAGTCCAGCCAGCTGCCTAAACTGTCTTAGCACTTACCAAGAAAATTAGCAGTGACAATGCCAGACTGAAAGTTTGCAATGCCTTTATTTGGCATGTTGCATCTCACTGTACCATTTATGTGGCAAAATGAAAGATGAATGTGTCATGGGACTGTTTTTTCATTGCTTACAGATGAGAAGTTAGAACATCAGCAGCAATGGAAAAACAATTTCTGGCTTAAGAGGACGGCTGCAATTATCATAGAATACAAGCATATGCACAATAAAGGCTTGGTTCCCATGCAGAATGCATACTACRCAAGTGGATTAGACACTCCAGAAAGCCTAGGACCCTCAGAATCAAGCCATGAAGGCAGAAATCAAACTTTCAGCACTTTAAAAGGGAAAAATCTAATGTTTTGAAGGCTCTATTTTCAACCACTCAAGATAATTATACTAGAGGGATAACTATAAATAAATTGTCTGAGGTGCAAACAAGACAATTTGTTAAGTGTAATTCATACTGTCATCAGGTCTTCCCATATTAGTACCAGAATAGCAAGGAATGCAGTTGGCACTGCAAATCCTCCTAACCAGATGGCTGCATAAGAGTTGCAACCTTACTTCACAGGAACAGCTGAACTATTTTCCAACAAACAGCTCCAAGAGAGACAATAACACATCTGCTTTCCATTAATATATAGTAGTTACCAAAAGTTGTTCTTCTTGAGGGTTTAGCAGAAGGCTGTATTAGTGAGGATAAAAAACTAGTTCTCTGCTGTAGTGGCTCTGTATCTGCATTGGTCATTTGATGCAATGAGATGCTGCTGTGCCCAGTAGATTCTGCTCAAATAGCAGCATGGAATGACATTGCTCTCTAGAGAATTCTGAATGTCTAATTAATGTTCTGGAGTGTAGTTAGGGATACAGGTTACTAATTAGCATTTTAACTAGGAGATGCAATCCTGTGCATCCTTAAGTGTTAAATCTACTTTTCATTTTGTGTTCTTGAGGCATGCAAATTTGTGAGCTGAGCTTCTCAGTACTACTGCAAGGTAGGGAAATACCTGTCTCGCCAATGAAGAACAAATACAGAGGTAAATACTTGTGCAAGCTCACACGTGAATTCTGGCTGAGCCCAAAAGTAAAAAATTAATTAAAAAAAAATCTGAAGAGACCATTTCACTTAAGACAGCTCCTGAAATTAAGGGTCTTCATCCATCTGGTAATCTGAAAGTTTAAGCAGGGAGGGGAGGGGGAAGAAGAAGCCCTCTCAGAGTTATTTTAAAAAAACAATTATTTAACCAGTCTCTAGGAAGTCAGAGAAGGAAGTTAAACATGTAGTATATAATTAAGATGGACAAATCTCAACAAAGATATTGGCTATCAGTATTCAGCTACAACTGCTACGCATCTTCAGGCTCCAGAGTTTAGGCCTACATCCAAGAGTAAATAAATCTCTAGCCTCTACAGAGAGGAAGGCTGAAACTGAAATGCGACTTAAGAGCGCAATATAGAGAGGACAGAATTGAGGTGAGACAAACTTCTCTTGCACTGATGGCTTATGAACTGCTCCCAGAAGAACCTAGAGAGGAAAAAGAACCCTTCAGATTTGAATGAAAGTTTCACCATTTAATGCTTAAAATTTTTCCTTTTTATATTAGCTAATTACATATTTCTTCTGACTTCTATGCATTTTAGAAGCCTTGTTTCGCCACCTGAATCCTGATGTTGAGAAAGTAGTTATTCAGTAAATAAGGTCCAACGAAAGCAGAGATTCATAAAGTTCCTTACATGCTACAAAGAAAATGCATTTAGTGCTCCATCTGCTAACTACATTCATATTTTCAACACACCATTTGCTTCCAAATCAGCTTGCTGACTTAAGTATTGTTTGTGCTGCAGTACAAGAGATCTATTTTTGTTGACCTGGGTCCATGATTATACAGTTAATTCACTTATTCAATGTAAGTCACCCTAAGAGGCATATACTCGAAAATTTACAACAGTTTTCCCTTTCCATCTTAAAAATCCCTCTGTACACGAATGGATGAAGGCACAGGATGTGCAGGCTCACAGCTTTCGCAATAAAGTCTTTTGTTGAAACTGTTCCACCTGTTCTCAGCCCTCTAAGAAAAAAAATGTCTTGAGGACTCCACTTTGTGGAAGAGCTCTATAAAAGCCTGAACGATGATTTTAAGTACTAAGGAGAAAATGAGAAACGTTAGGTACGTGAATTAGGAAATGTTAATTTCATGCACTTTAGGAACACACACTCACACCCCACAGTAGTAGAAGCAGTAGTAGAGGAAAACACTACATGTGTAGGGGTAGAAATATTTGTTACATCATGGTGCTGGCTGGCGATGGAGGGTTGCCGCCTTAGAGCCCCCTGAATGGTACTTCCACTCTGGAAAGCATTCACTACATCCATCTGCAAGGAATCAGAGATTGTGACAGCTTGCTCAGCAAGAGAGAGAGAGAACAAGAGAAAGGACCATCCCATCTATAACACACAAAAAGTAAAGAAAAAAGGCACTTTTTAAAAATAGAGCAGATACACAGGCAAGAGTTGCATTTAAAGCTGAAGAAAACAGAGGACCCTGAGGGATTACACATCCATCCATACCCCCTTTTGACAGTCTCAGTCACACCAGTTAGAACTGCCATCTTAGTCAAGGATGGAGAGATTTCCCTCATAACACCCACTGCATCCTACCTTTTTCAAGACCATACCTGAGTTTGTATCCTGTTTAGGCCCCTAAACCACAAGATCTGACCACGACGCAATTCTCTCTCAGCATGATCAATCTCCTCTACATCTTCTGCTAGTTCTTCTTCAGGAATCTCTTCCTTTTGTGTTCCATGACCAGCTTCTTTAAGGAATTTCAGACGGCTGGTTGGAATTGTTGAAATCAACTAACAGTGAATGAAATACATAAACCAGGATTATTCTTTTTTTAACAACAAATAAAGAGTAATACCAGTCTTACGGCTTAACAAATCCTGCATACAATTAGCAAAGTTGAAAAAACTAATTACACAAACAGGATGAGTGTATCAGTGTAAAACAATCACTCCAGCTGAATAGCTGCAAAGCTGCGAAGAGACTTACTACCTCAACTGAGGTGTGAAATTAAACTTGGACTACAAAACAACCTTGCCAGGGACAAAGAATTCCACATTAACATTACTTGACAATGCCAGGAAGAAGCTACAAAAAACATTAATCCCATAGATTGTACTTGTATCTAGAGCTTTTAGAGCTCCATCAGTTTGATGAGCATGATGTGTCACCTCAGGTGGGACCTACATCACGTAAAGTAGCCACAGTTAATTCAGAAATACAGAAGAGTCATTCATTCATGACCTGGAAGATACCAACCCCTTTGCAAGGTGAGTGATGTTTCCAAAATTGCATGTATCTCAAGCTGTTATTTTGCTACTTGGTGTATAGCAGTTTATGTATCCTAAACAAAAGCTACACGTGGTTCAAGGGAGTCATCTTTTGATATGTCCCATCTAGCAGATCCAAATCAATTCCAAGACCACTCTCCTTGATCATCACAAACCTAGCAGACCATTTCTACAGCTGCAGTGGAAAAAAGACTGCTCCAAAAGCAAGATAAACAGCTCTTTATGATGAAACTGCTACTATGAATGCTCCCAGCTCACGCTTCAGTTTCTATTATTCTCAGAAAATTAAAGCTCTTTGACTTTAATGAGATGCTAGAGCACCATGAACTGCAGCAGGGAAGCTCTGCCCTTTCAAGACACTTTGGGTCAAAGGTATTTCAAGCTGTCTTGATTCTCTTCTACGCTACTTTTAAACCTCAGAGTGACCCTGTTTGATTTTTTTAAATAATTAATTTTCCAGAGAACCATGTTAAAAAGCTTGGTCACTTTTAGAATATATATCTATGTGTGTATTTACAACTAAAATTCACCCTACCAATTTTATGGTGAAACATGAAGTGTCTTTTACTTAGTGGAAGGAAAGAAACTGTAATGGAAAACTCTTCATGTGGTATGAAAAGTTTAGACAACTATGTCATTAAATAATAGAAAACTCTGTAGCTCTAAAGTTTCACGTAAATAAGGTTGCTGCTTACAAGCACTGTTGTGCATGCAAGAGTAATGACACCCTGGGGGGAGGGGGAAGGAAATAAAAGTCCAAATGTAATGGCTTAATATGTGGGAGGACTTTTCAATTATGTCACAATTGTGCAAATGAAGATTAAAGAGGAAGTTGGTTTGAGTTTTGCTGCATTTCTTGCTGCTCCAGGAGGTTTTAAAATCAAGAAAATACCAGGAAGTTTAACAATTCTGATTTTTCAAGAAAACCATTTAACACCAAGTTAAATATTTTTCAACATTAACATGTTCATTGCATCTTGTATTCTTACAAAATTTTTTGGTACTCATATCTGGCTGAAGATATAATTTCATATTTAAAAGATAACTACAGCTGCTTCTAGTTAAAAGTTGCTAAACAAACCAGCCACAGCATCTAGTTATGAAATGTAAATAACTGATCGACTCTGAGGAAGGAATATTCAGCTAAGGACTTTCTAGCTATTGAACGAGTAAATTTTAATTAATATTTACTGTTAGTCTCCATATATTCATACAGTCCACCTGAACGATCTGAATGCTAAAGATAGTGTATTTGCATTTTCCATTTAAAGTATACTAATGCAAGTAGGTATTTGGCATTCTGAAAAATGCTAGTTTACCTGGCCCCAAAGTAGTGTGCCCATGCCCAGGAAAATGGACCACAGCCACTGTTCAATTGAGAGTTCTGAGCAACTGAAAGGCTTCCCACCAAACTGCACGATAATTATCTGTGAAGAACAACACCATTAAACATGTATCAGTGACCCATTACTAGAAAATTCCCTAATGCTTTAAGATCACAACAGACAACTCTGCAATAGAACATAGGATTTTCCGTCTTATTAAGCATACTCTTCCACTGTCTCAGCAGTTTGAGCAAGTTTCCAAACCTAAGCCACATTCTTACTCTTTTCAGTATTTCAAGAACAACCCATTTATTCTTCAAACATTACAGTCGTGAAAACCTGTTGACTCCTCAATTTTGCTTGGAGTTTTTTCCCTTCATTTCACTATTACAGCATGTATTTCATGCTACAAATGTACAGTGATTATTTTTCCTTCGAACACCTGTCTTGGAACTAAGTTGGTTCATAAACTTGTATTAGTAGAATTCATAGATCCATAAGACATGAAATATTTCAGAAGAAATTCTACAGGATATTACTATGTATCACATCAGTGTTAAATGTCAGACTTTAACTCACCACATGTAGTAAATCTTGGGGGAAGGGGCAGAGATCTCAAAAGCTAAATTAAATGAGCTCCTACTGACTTAGCTATTACAACAAGCGGTACAGGCCCTAATGAGCAAGGTATCTCTCTGCATAGGAATTATATGCATGTAAGACTGCCCTGGAGAATCAACAATTCAAAGTAGCAGGGCAGGCATGAAAAGGAGACAGTATTGACCATTAAGTAGGACACCTGACAGCTGAAAAGGCAAAGAGTACCTTTTTTTATTAAGTCAGAATAAAACACTGAGATGACAAATCAGGAGTTGGGAAGGCATTCAGTCTGTCAAATTTATAAAAGGAGCACAGTGGCAGTCAGGAGTGATTTCTGAATGTTTGGCTTTGTTGCACAATAGTCAACCTGCATATGCAACCCTGAAAGTAAGAGTAGCTTTCTGAAGAAGTGTCAGCTATAAAAACTTAAACCTGAGAGAGTGAGTGCCCTGACTTTATGTGAAGCAGCAGTGCATATATTTGCAATGCTTGAATTGATATGAATTCCATCAACTTCATGGAATACCAAGTCTAAGGAGAAGCTTAATGTGTAGGTTATATCTTACATCCAAAATAACTTAATCCAAAATGAAAACTGGTTCTGAAATTAAGTAGTATACTGATTTGTTTGTAATTTCTTCTGATTAATTAAAGTGAAGGCTATTTAGAAGGAGAAAATATTTCTTGTAAACTATTATCTTTAGATTCAATTTTAACTTCATGTTTCTCAACACCAGCATGTTAAACCAATCAATGTAAGATAATTTCATTTCATTTGTTAGCATATCCTGAGTTGACTAACTAGCTTTTATGAATGCCGCTAGATGCACCAACAGAGGGTCCCTGGACATCAGGTGTTTTCCATTTAAAACAGCAGCCCTATAATACATACCAGTACGTATCACTGATTTCCATGCCAGTAAGGTAAAAGCGGATATTTAAGTTTCTAAAGCTTATTCGTGTCCCATTCTCATTAAGGAAATAAAAGAAATTGTACTTTCTCTATAGTTTTGACTCTTGTTCAGATGGACAGGCAGATATTATAAGGATGATTTAGGGGCGAGGGATGAATGAACAGATGACACATGCAACTTTTTCATATTTTGCCAAGAGCCTACAACACCAAGATCAAACTGAAGAACTAGAAAATTCAAGAGGTAGCTACAACTACAAATACTACATTCCAGTTTTACCAGTGTTAAAGAGGTCTTACCTGAAAACCCCATCAAGCTGCACTCACAACTGACTTATTGTGTGCTTGACACTGAAGGTTTTTCACATTGCAGAAATTAGATCCCTGGCCCTAGCCGATTGCCATTTCCAAGGTAAGCAAGTACATCAGTGTACTAAAGGCATTTTCCCCCCACCCTCCAAGAATTTKCTTACCTGCACAACAAATGTCCCCAGAACAATAGAACAGAAGATAGCGTTGTTAAAGATTCCTTCAAAAACGTTTCTTTCACCATGAATTTTTCGGGCATTAATTTCATTAAAAAGCTGCATCATCACAAATGTATTAAATACTATAGTATAATGCTCTGAAGGAGGAGCATGTAGAGGTGCATTTCTTCCACTATCGATATCAAAAATTTTCTCACCTGTGTATAAAAGGCATGTATCAGCAGCTTAATTAGTGTCTTTACACACACACTACAACAAAAAATTAGTTTTAAAATCACATCTCTCTACAACATTCAGAATAACTTTGTAAAGCCTCAGTATTCTTACCAGCAAACAGGAGTGTGAAGACCACTACAAGCTGGTAGAACGCATGACCCAAAATGTTCTTCATCATTGTACGAGAAATCAAGGGTTTGTTTCTACCATAAGGCTTTCGCAACAGAAGAGCTTCAGTGGGTGGTTCTGTTGCCAGGGCAAGAGAAGCTAATGTGTCCATTATGAGATTTACCCACAGCATCTGCACAGCTTTAAGTGGAGAATCCTATAAAGATAGATACATAAACCCTCCAACAGAAACGCACAAATTACAACTATTAAAGGCATTTATTATACAATACTGGTGTGTTCTGAAGAGCATTAAGTTTCACTATTTAACTGAAAGTTTGAACTCAAGAGTTAATCAGTCATGACTTTTTTAACCTTTATTAGCTGAAACAATTCCCCACTGGTACGTACTTGTGTTATGCATGCTCCTGTAAAAGCAACAATTACTGCTACTACATTGACAGTAAGTTGGAACTGAAGAAATTTGGAGATGCTGTCATAGACGTTTCGTCCCCACATAACTGCTTTAACAATACTTGTGAAGTTGTCGTCTGTAAGGATAATATCAGAGGCTTCTTTAGCTACGTCTGTTCCAGCAATACCCTGGTAGAAAAGGAAAAACATTATGAAATATCACAGGATGCACTGACTTTTTATGACAAAAGCTGTTATGTCCTTAGTCAGCATTCACTTGGATGCACCGTGTCTGGAAGGACTCCTTTGATGTAAGAATCTAAAGGCCTATTGAAACAACTTCTGCTTGCAAGTTAAGTTGCTCAAGCATGGGAAAATGTAAACAAACAAACGAAGTAATGTTGTCTTTATTTTAAAGACCTTAATAGAAATCCCAAAGTTGACAATAGAGACACATTTGGTCCTCCCAAAGAAATGTTCCCAACCCCTGTTCAAGCTGAAGGCCACCAGATGGTGCAGTGCTACAGTTCAGGCTCTGCTCTAACCATTTTGTTGTATGGATTCCAGCAGCAGGCAATACATGTGCTTGGAACAAAGTAGAATGATAAACATTACCAAAGACCTTTTGCAGAATGGTATTAGCATTAAACAGTAGAATATGCAATTCCATTGCATATGCATTGCAATGCAACATGACATTCTTAAATTTTAAGCACCTCTAGTCTCCTACAGTATCCAAACAGTTGTGTTCTGTATAACACCCACTTCAAAGATCTTTATTTTGCTTTTGGCATTCCAAAACATCTAATACAATAGCAAATTTAATGATCCTTATTCTTGATATATTATTTTGTCAAGGAAATGAGTTACCTGCACAGCTGTGTGTACACGTTAAAAGATACCTTTAGATATCATATAGTGGGTGGTATATTTAAAGTACTATTTAGGTAAGAGTTAGAGAAGATAGTTTCTTACACAGATGAACACAGACAGCAACTACAGGAAACATTTTAAACAGATAAACAAATCTGCCCCTGACAGTGGCAACTACAGCAGCAGCTACAGCAGCTTTACTGTAGCAGAACACAGATACTTGTTAAGACAAGACTGTTACAGTCTCATATGTAGCTGTCAAATTTGTAAGTTATGCTTTTGAAAAAAGGTCCTTAAGAATGATGTGAAATCTCTTCTTATTCCCATTTTTTTCTCTCAGGAGTAGAATCTGAGTCAGTGTTTCTGCATGTGGTATAGGAAAAGTGTGGTCTTCATTTTTTCTTTCCCTTCAAATGCTTTAAGACTACAGCGACCTGCCAGGACCAAACTGTACCTCCTTTTTAAGTTTAAGGCTGAGGAGAAGTCTTGTGGCAAAAGTAAGCTTGAGGAATCTGTCTTACCATGTCTTGAAAGAAACAGAAGAAAGCTGAAACCTACATACTTAAGGCATGAGTCAATCCAGTATTAGCACTTAAAAGCCAAGACATGGTTTGGCAGCCATGTGAAAGGGTAGTTGAGAAAGCCACGTAATCTAATGAATCATCCAGACAAGTGCAGATCCTACACTGTCATAAAATGCTGCTGCTTCAGTTGTACTTCAGATATATTAGATATGGCCTCCAAAGCCATTTTAAACATCAACTGGCAGTTTCTTTCATTATGGTATCCCTGTTCCTATGTATTCTTTAAAGGGAAAGAGATGATTAAGCTCATTCCATACGCATGTAAGCTTTACTCAAAGTCAACACAGTATGCTATTCACTGCCTAAAGTCACTTTGTTTTATGTTGAAAACATTTCAGAAATCCTCAGTATCAGTAATTCTGTTCCAATATTTTGCAACAAGCTTTTGTGTAAAAGGTTTTTGATTTGCAAGTAATTGGGAATCTGCGTTTCTTCAGTTTTATTCAATGGTGAATGACACAAGGACATTTTTCATCAAACGAAAACCTGGTTAAGTTGGAAGAAAAAATAATTAGTATTAAGTGTGAGACATGTTGACTTCATTAACTTAGTTGTATATTAGGCTCATGAAACAAGGTTCTTCAATCTTAAGTGATTTGATAGGTTATTGATAAAATATTGAAGATTTAAAAAAAAAAATTCATACCATAGCAAACCCAACATCTGCCTTCTTCAAAGCTGGACCATCATTGGTACCATCACCAGTTACCGCCACAACTTGCCTCTGGTCAAAGACAGTGCTGTCAATTATACCTAAAATAAAATGACATAGTAATGTTACAGTTCTAAATTGACAACACAGCAAAGACTAATGTGAAAGATAAACCAAATTTTTGTCCTTCTCAGTCATAAAACAAACAAACAAACAAGAAAACCCCAAACAAGCAAACAAAAAAATCAGTTAGCAACACCTTCATAGGCATTTCTCACTGTTCAGGCCTAATTTTTTTTTCCTAGTAGCAGGGGGGAAAAATAAAATCTAGCTTTACTTATAAGCTCAGAGAGTTTTTACCTACCTTTTACTAGAGTGTGTTTGTCAGTGGGAGAAGATCTTGCAAGAACACGAAGCTTTGGCCAAATTTTATCTATTCGCTCTTGCTCTATCTGCAGAAAGAGCATGGGTTATATTTTACAGTTAGGAGACTTAGAATCTCTGTTGATCTACTTGACACAGTCAGCATGCTTACCTCTCCTTTTTCATTGCGTATTCTCCTGTTAAAGTCTTTGCCCTCTAAACACAGGAAGTCTTCACCAGGATTCAGGATACCACATTTTAATGCAATAGCACGAGCAGTGTTAATGTTATCACCAGTGACCATACGTACAGTTATGCCTGCACGTTGACACTTTTTTATTGCATCAGGTACCTGTAAGCAAGAAAAAAACCCCACAGGCTCAGAGACTGTACATTAGTTAAATAAATCCAGACGTGAGTGAAAGGAATGTTTATGGCTCAGTACAGGACAACTCTTATTTTAAAATCAAGACTGTAGTTACAGAACACTTAAAAAAATTATGTAGCATACCACAATTCTTTTCCTGAAAGCCACACAAATGGCAGTTCTGGCAAGAGGCTTTGTGTTGCTGTTATGTCACTTCCCCTCCCCTCTGCAATTTTTCAAATACTGCAGTATTCAAAAATACCACAAAAATCCTCATGACATATTAGGCTGTACTGAGTACCGGCACCTCATTTATGATTATGTGAAATAAACTACAAGTCATACTCCACTACTTCACCCAGGACTTTTACTGTGAAGTGACAATTGTGCCGATCAGCCCCATGTTCCACTTACATGTGGCATAAAAGCTTTCACTATTGAAAAACCTTACACCTCAACCACAAGCCAAACTTCTTGCCCTCAGTTCTCAGGTGACAAGTTCACATCTCTCCATCATTCCCAGTGAAAAGCTGGCAACAAGCACAATGGCTAACATTATCCAAACCAAATAGTCCTAATATTCCAAGTGGTAAAAAAAATGACAAGTTGTTTCATTTACTGAGACCCTGCACAGTAAGCACCTTAAGTTATTAGTTTGTACAGAGCTTCAGTAACACGGCATAAGTGACATTAAGTAGTTTTAATCTGCTTTTATAGCTCCATTAACTTTCCCTTCAAGAAATTAGATTTTCATTTATTAACTATGCTTAAGGCATACAATAGCAGTTCAGTTCCTTGTACTCTGCATGATGAAAAACATGAATCCCTTGTAACAGAATCAATGCAGCTTAGTTGGTAACCCTACCTCAGGTCTCACAGGATCTTCAATCCCAACAACAGCAATGCATGTCAGACCAGTTACAATATCATTTTCATTGTCCCACTCCGGCTCAGGTTCCCCTGCTGGGAAGTCTCTGAATGCCAGGCAGATGGTTCTGAGACCTTCAGAAGCCATTGGCTCAATTACAGTTTTCACAATATCATCACGGTCCCTAGGTCTAAACACCTTTGGTTCTCCATTAGCACTCAGTATTTTGAAGCACCTGGAAAGAAAGGTTTAAAGAGTTATCAAGTTTTAATCAGAAAATAAGCCCACTCTTTGGCTTATTAGTCAACTCCAGTAAGTTTCCATAAGCTTTGTTTTCACTAGACTCATACACAGGCACAAAAACCAGTAGCGGCATCTCTAAGGTAATCTTCTCCATATGCATTTTATTTCTTCTCAATTGCAAAACATACTTTCTGTAGAAAGTTAACTGAGCCAGTCATCCTCAGATGAAAGTAACCCCTGATGAATTTAGCACACAAGCATTAGTTACCTCCCAGAAGTATCCATTTCTCCACTGTATGTAAACAGACTGGTGTCTGCACTGGTTGAGACAGGCAATCCAGTTTCAAGTTCAACAAAACAATCCCACCTTGTTAACAGCAATACAAGTCTCAAAAGTAAGTGCACTTCCAGAACATCCATGTGCTGCTTAAGCAGCTGCAAGCACTAAACTTACAGCACTATAAGCAAACCCTGGTACAGCTACCCCTAAGAACAAAAGTTTGCAGCCCTCCCACTGCCCCCCAGTCAAAGTGCAGAGAATTCAGAGAGCATCTGGCATATGCAGCAATGTGAAATATTAAATTAAAAACAAACTGAATTCAGTGTTTCTATAAGAGAATAGATTCAACACTATGCACTCTAGCATTTCAACACATGCTCTTTTACTTATGTTTCTTCATGACAAAGATGCCGCTGCTTTCATAGATACATAGCATATATACTTGTTCATGTGTCCTTTGCAAAGTTTTGCCATAAACTAATGCCATATGCATTAGTTTTACAAATTAGTCCTAATGCAGCACAAAAAAAATAGAAAAGAATTTATGACTTTTATTAAATATCGAATTCAGACTTGGCTGATCTGCAAAGATGACTACTGTTGCAGTTAAATGTTCAGCCCAAGGATTCATGGAATTCCCTAAAAGTTTCCACCTCATACGTGAAATTAAAATGAAGCAGTCCCTTACAGCTTCAAAATTCCTATCATAACTGAAATTTGAAGTCTATCTGAATTTCCTGATTTTCGTTATCAGTACGAATGTCAGCAATCTTAAAGTATATCTAGATAGTCTTAGCTGCAATCATAAGGCTGGTGACAAATTCAAAACTTTCCAAGATGACTAAATGCATGTAAATTAGTTCTATGCAAAGACTGCATTGAAACTCACTTCAAATATTTGACTTAGTGATAAGGAAAGAAAAAAAAAGTGCTCTACTTGAAAAAGTTTCTGCTTTTCTACTCCATTTATTAGTGACTCATTTGTGTCTTATAAATATTCATATTTAAGATTCAGTATTCAAGTCTAGTCATATATAATAGAGAAGGAGCAGCACAACTAACAAACCAGGTTACAAGTACTGCATAGGAAGCAGCTTACGATGGCTAAGTCTTTTTCCTATTCAGTGCTGCTCACAAGTAGTTTCCTATTTTTCCTATTTAGATACTATTGCAATAGTATACAAATCAGTCTAGTTTTCTTGTTCTTTGCCAAATGCTCTTATTTATTTTCTTATCTCAGTTATTAAGGCCAGTGGACCATGTGAATCTGGGATGAATGAGTTCTAGCGACTCCTACAATTCAATTGTTCAATATTATAAGCTCCAAAATACTTCTGAAGATAGAAGTAATATGAATATAGGCATACCTATTAATTGATGGGATTTGGCTGAAAATCTAGCTATGCAAAAAATGTACAGCTTTTAAATTCCACATCAAGAGAAACAAGAGTCCTTTAAAGATTGACCTTTTGTTCTCAGCACAAAGTTGAGGAGAAGGAAGATTTCAGCTTTTTTCTTTAGTACACTAGTAGTTTCCTACATAATGATTTGGGGAGCTATTTGCAAGCAAAAAAAATAAATTGAACTGATGAACATAATCTGTGTGCTGATCAGACTAGAAACAGTTTGACATTAGAACCAAAATGGGCCTGGCTGCCATCCGCTGTTCCTAGAGAACATGATGCATACATGTTTGACGTCTCTCCTCATCTAGTTAGGAGCTACCACAGCTGACTTCACACCTATAAAGGTTTGTCCCAGTGGTGCCTAATCACTCACTAAGTCTAATCTCATTCTAATAAATCCTCTATAGATGGACAGATGGATAAGGAAGCAAGTTGCTTTGTCACATTAAAACCCCTCAAGCTGCTCGAACATTGAAGTTAAACAATAAACTTGAACATCAAATTGCACAATCTAAGCAGTAATATTCCAAAAGTAATCACTTTTCAAAGATACGAGTCTTTCCTGGAATTTAGGCATATCATCTGATGGGATTTTACTAGAACACGCGTGAGCATTTTGACCAACCACACCCAAGTAAAATAGTTTAACTAAAGAATCACGACCGGCTTTTTTTTTATTTTTGAGGGTAGAGCTGGGGTGTTAGAAGTAAAGTAACCTAAGTGCTAATTGCCCATCTTGCTGTAGAAAGTCAAACAACTGAACGAGACAAGATGTGAACCTGCAGTCACAAGGGTAGAGGACTGCTGCACTTATTTGGGATTAGGGAAACAAATATTTCACAGACTGTCACAATGTTATTTAGCATGTCAGTCTCCCCACCTATCACAACCTTTAGCCAAACTTAAGTGCTGAATCACAATAGTAGTTGTTCTTACTTTTTAAGAACTATCTCAGAGGCACCTTTACTGAATATCCGGAAACTGCCATCAGAGTTTTTTAACACAGTACTCATAGATTTTCTAACAGAGTTGAAGGTGTACACTTTGTACAAATCCTCTTCTGGTATCTCATTTCTTACGTCCTGATAATCACGTTTTAAATCCAAGAGCAATCCCAGCAAGGCACATTCAGTTTTATTTCCAACATGACGCGGTAAGCCACCTTCTTTTTCAGGAGGCTGGAAGAAGAACAAGAACCATCCCTGATTAGGTTAACTTATAAACCACTGAAGCACAGCACTTAGAAAGCAAGGAAGTACAAGCTTAGTTCTGGGATGGGGAGGTTTAATTTTTTCAATAATTACTTTATAAATTCCTATGAGTCATGATCCAAAGTCATACTGCTGCTTTTTTTTAACTAAATTCTGTACCTATTGAGGATTCTTCAGTCCTTCAGAAATCACCCATTAAGTACATATCAATCCCAACATGACCTTTCTAAAAGGCATTTTCCATTACTTGAAATATTTATCTGATCAATTGAGTGTAGACCCTGAACAATTATTTTGGATTTTAAAAGTACAGGTAAGTTCACATAAACTGATTTAAGCAAGCTAAATGGCATTATTTCTGCTAAATTAAAGAATCCTGTCCTGTAATAATTCTTCCTCAATGACTTAGACTACGATCACATCACCTGTTAGCCTTCTTCTGAACAAACTAAGTCTTTAAGCTTCTTAAGTCTCACTACAAGTTCTGTTTTCCAGGCCATGGCCTATTTAACTGGAAAGAGTTCAGAAACAAGTTTCCACCCCTTTAATACCAGAAAGTTTCTTATCTCAGCAAGGTGGGATATGCACCTACTAGTCCTGTAAGTAAAGGAGTATTTCTCTCAAAATATTTGAGCTTATATAGCTTTAACACTGCAGTGTAATTTGCAGCAAAATAGGGAGAAGCACTTAATCTGACATGCCTCGGGTGGCTGGACCTGAACCGTATTAATCGTAAGTCAGTGGTGCATGTTCATTGTTCAGAGCTACAAGATGTTGAATTTGGCTGTACTGGATACTTGCACTTTCAAAATGTTTACTTCAATGTGCAGTTTAAGATGTCCAGGCCTGGGCTCCCCAGTATGAGAGATATCAACATCCAGGACCAAGTACATCCATGGCACAGAAGGATAATACAGTGACTCAAGCACCCGACATATGAGGAGAAGCTGAAAGGGCTGAGACTGTTTAGTCTGGAAAAGACAACGCTTTGGGGGAGAGATTTAACAGTGTGTATTAAATGCCTGAATGATGCAGGTGGGTGGAACAACGGTGAAGACTGTCTAGCCAGACTTCCTAGGTGTGCCTGGGGAGAGGGTAACAGGCAATGGATACAAACTGAAGCTCTTGAAATTCCATTCTAACATAAGGAAACCCCTTTTTTCCTCGAAGGGTGATCAAATACTTGTTCAGGTTGCCCACAGGTTGCCAAGTCTCCATCCTTTGAGATTCTTAAAGCCTGACTGGACACAGCCCTGAGCAACAAGCTCTGGCTGATCCTGCTTCAATCAGGAGTGGATCAGAGGTTCTCTCAAGAGGTCCCTTTCAGCCCTCTCTGATTCTGTAAAGCAGACTAATTCTGACTGCATTGGACATAATTCAATTAAAATTGTAGTAGTAAGGGACTTGGTCAGTTTACATGCAGCTACCTTTTTTTTTTCCTTACTATAGAAAGACCTTTAGAAAATAGACTGTGAAGCTCCTCATATGCTGTAACTCATTATAGTATTTCCACCTTGTTTCAGATAAATCAGTGCTGTTAAACTTGATGTGCTGCCTCAAGTACTGCTATTGTGGAAATCCTTGCAGAGGTACCATTTTTATTGGCTGAAAAGTAGCTTTTGGACTGAGATTTCACTGCAATTTGTGTACAAAGCATCCATATTGAAGTCTTCTACTAAATCTTGAGATACTATTTTATTTACTAAATCCTAATTATTATTTTTACTGCCTTAAGGAATATAGATTATGCAACATGTTGGAATAACTACAGCAAGGAAGCTATATTTAGAGTTTTAGAAAATAATGCACACAAAAGTGCTGAACAATCCACTATTTAACATGTTTAGCAGTCCATTATTCTTTTTATTTCAAAATATTTTCCAAGTTTCAAACAAGACTTTGGCAAATATGTTACAATTCTAAAGCCTATAAACTTATATAACAGTATCTGGAATAAAAATCCATGAAAATCCTCACCCATACTTACATTTTTTCATTACATTCTATTTAATGTACTACTCTTAAATGTTTATTATGAAGTAGCACTCAAATCCAGCCAAGATACTCAAGTAAGGTTAACAGCCTCACTTATAAAACCAAACTTAGACACAACTGTGAACTTAAAAGGAAATAATCTTCTAGAGATTATATCTTTGAATTATCAGTTCTAACTGAAATAAGCCATTTTTTCCATTGAGTCTCAAATGTATGGTTGAACAATTTACAGCAGGTACAAAATACCTTAAGCTGCATTGTGTCACACACATTGGACTGCCATGTGGCCATCAGACAATTTGCATCTTCTGAGGAAGTTGTTCAGTTATTTTGCTTAGAATGAAGAAATCCACTTACCAGTATTTTGGAAGTATAAGCACAATTAACAGAAATTCCTGTCACAAGGTAAGCCATAGTTTTCTCTGGAATAGCTTCTGGTTCTGGAATTTTTTTATAATGTTTTTCATTGATGTAGGCTTGGACCACCGTCATTCTGTTCATAGTCAATGTTCCCGTTTTATCTGAGCAAATAGCTGTTGCATTGCCCATAGTTTCACATGCATCCAGATGTCTCACCAAGTTATTATCTTTCATCATTTTCTAAGGAAATAAAAGCAGTTAACAGCAATTTATGGCCATTACTTCAGAAATTCCCATTTATGGAGTCCAGTCTTACACAGCAGTTTCAGAAAACAGTCCTTAAGTTATCYGGCAGAGGAAGAATCTGCAGCTGCCACTTTCAGCACAGATTCCCTTTGTCTATTATGTCGCAGTAAACTTCATTTTCAACAAGGTACATAAAAACAATCTCCTCTATCTGCATGTCACATTGACTATTGATACTATTCAGACTGTTAGAAGCAAACAGTTTATGATGATATTTAGAAATAGAAGAGAAGTAAGGTTTGAGCTTTACCAGATACAATGTTTTAAAAGTTTTTCAGGTTATTTGATCTATCTGAACATCAGATAATACAGATTTCAAAGATGCTAGATTATTTATAATCAAATAAAAACTGGGATCCTAATGTTTCAACTAAAATAGTGAGGACTACACAAGTTTCATAGGTTAAATATCACTTTAAATTCTTTATTTATCAGGCTTATATAGTATATTCACCTCTAAGAGGAAGATTAAGGTCAAGTGATACAATAAGGCCACTACTAGTTAGTGCTGTAAGTTATTAAGTTTTAGAATACAGCCTAAGCACCCATTGTCTTTATAGTTAGATTTTAGATACGTAATCCATCTCAGCATGCTGAAGCAGTAAGAAAATAAGGAACACAAAGAGCTTATGTTAAAAAACATGCTGTATAATAAACAGAAAGCAAAATGTTTTACACTATTCAGTCCTCAAAGAATCAATCTGGAAGCTTTTGTAGCAGTTGCTTAACACCAGCTTGGTAGAAGTTCAGATTTACAGAAGAATTTGTTATTTACAAACTCGAAGACACCTATTTATTGCAAGCAAATGCTACAATGCTACATACTGAACCCATTCATCTGTAGTTGACGACAACAGGCTGGCAATGCTCACTGTTCTTGTTAGTGTGTATTCAGAGATGAGGAAAAGTACTGCAGTAGAATTCTTATGCAGTTCAGGGAAACATGAAAAGTTTCTTCCCAGTCTGTTATATATATATATGTGATGCAGCATAACTCAGTTCACATTTAACAGCTGATGAATACACCCACCTACCTTTAAAATCTATTTGCCCTCTACCCACTTACCTTAACAGAGTAAGCCAGAGATATAGTGACTGCAAGTGGAAGACCTTCTGGTACTGCCACCACCAAGACTGTAACTCCAATAATGAAGAACTTCACAAAATACTGAATATAAATTGGTGTACATTCAGCAAGCCAAGGTCTCTTCTGAACCCAGAAGGTATCAATTACAAAATATAACACAAGGATAATGACTGTGATTGCAGACATCAACAAACCTTGTTAAAAAGAAAATAAACGGTTTTCAGAAATTATCTCATATTTGGCAATATAGACTGTGGATAAGTCAAGTGCAAATACTTCTGCCTTTATAGTAGCTAGTTTAGAACTAAGGTTTTAAACAGGGAGTCAAAAGATTGAGGTAGCTCTCAGGGGTGTTCCAGCTTCCAATGCAAGTATTTCCCTATTCATTTCACCCAGAAATTTCTAGAAATCTTTTTTCTTCAATTTAACTGAAAGCATAGAGCTGATTATAACCAGGAGAGACCAATATGTAAAAGTCAATTGACTAAACAGAATAAGAAGTGAAAAAAATTCAGGCGGCCTTCACCAGTTGTACTGCTGACTGATTCAGTAAAGTGCTTCAGTGCAGTCTCAAAACAGTAGGACAGGAAAATCCATGCATGAAGTATTAAGGGTTTGTAGGGAACTACAATGGGTCAAAAGTTACATAAAGGAAAACAAGACCTCTTGAAAGATATGAAAAAAAATGTTTGACATGAAAAGTAGTTTACACTAAACATACCATGGAAGCTTTATTCAGCATTTGTTAGCACAAATTTTGCTGAAAAATTAACATTGCCATACACAAGTACAGAGTGCTACAACTAAGAGTTTAATTGCTCTGTTTCAGGCTGTAACCGTCTAATGATGCAAATGCTGAAGTCAGCCCTTCTTGAGCTGTGGGCTGGGCTACAAGTCTTCTTGAAATTCCTTCCAGCCTGAATCTTTCAACAACTCTGTATGGACCAAAATAAATTCCGAAGTATTTTAATTAAACCACTACACACTAGATAATATAGCCTAAAATTTACACTGAACTTCACAGTTGTTTTAGTCTTCTTTCAAGCAGCAACAATTTACCAAGTATTTTGACAAGGCAGCTAAATATTTGCTGATAGAAAAGTAGGAAGTCAATAAAAATGTTACATATCAGCAAGGCATATGTTAAGTGGAAATTTCTAAGCCTCTGAAAGTACTAGAGATAACCTGGTTGACCATACCATATATTCCAGACTTCACTTACAGTTCTCTCAGTACATCACTTAATGCCATATCTTTTCTAAAGATCTTTCGTAACAGTTGTCCAATGTTATGAAGTTGGAATTTTCTCTCCTAGAAGCTGGCAATTGAAAGCCTTAATCTATTTAAATCAAGGAAAAATAAAAGCCATCTACATGACATAGCCTGAGAGGCCATCAGCACACTCAGGCACAATAGCATACTTCCATGCATTAGAATTTCGCACTTAACTAGCCAGCCTTGAGTGGTTTGATTATTTTATCTTCCCACAAACTATGCATATTCCAACTTTTTTTAACATGACATCAACATAAGGAGGGTACTGAGACATTGTACCTGCTTTGCCAATCTGAACAGCAAGCTTTGTCAGTTTGCCTTGGAGAACTGACTTTTCTTTCTTTGGCAAGTTTGCTTTCTTCTTGTCTTTCTCATCTCCATCCCCACCATCCTCACTCTTCAGTGGTTGCATTTCCATGGCTGCACCATCCTGAGCTTTAGCTAGAAGGTCAAAAAACAGTTTAGGCATTGGTGAATCTGCCAAATCAGTGATACCTAAAAAGCTTAATACCCAGCTCCACTAAATACCAGTACTGTGTATTATCTTGTATCCAGAGACATGAATGTTTAAAGAAGCATATTGTGTGTAGGTGCTAGAATACCAGGTTCATTGAAGCATTTGTTTTGGGCAGATTCACTTATGCCATCTTTACCATAAGCACTTTGGATCTAAGGATTCAATAGGYATCTTTAGAGGAAAGTCTGTATTCATCACCTAGACCCTTAGAAAACAGAGACTTACAAGAGAGAATCAGAGAACCTGCATTTACCTTTGTTACGGTTTTCAACAGCTCCATCTTGCTTTTTACCTGTCAGAGAGGGAAACAAGTAGTGTTTTAAATTGGCTGTGCAGAATTCATTATTTTATATATGTCTTTATATAATGACTACATTACTCTACTAAAACAAGAAACTGCATTAAAAAAAAAGAAAAGTAAAACATGTAAGTCAGCTCACATAAACAGCTCATGTCAACTTCTGGACTCTACTTTTCTCACACAAGACTGCTGCAGTATTAATCTACCAAGTTTGCACAAATTACTGATATTGACCCTTATGGCTTGTGAGGAAAGCTTTAAAAAGACTTGCTGACACATTTTACTAGGAAAGGAGTTTGTGACATTAAAGTTATTCTGGTGGCCTCCATCTTGCTCTGTTCTTCCAATACTTGCCACCAGTATCTGACTACCACTGTAAATGAACTGTAAGATCTCACTTTGAGAATTAGTGCTTTCGTACAACATTGCAGAAGCCACTGTAGTATAAAATATTCATAAATTCACAGCAAAGCTTAGCAGAGGTACCACACTGGATTAGTGGATCTATTTACACCAACATCAGCATAATCTGTACGCAACATATCATACATCACTGTGACAATAGCTCAAGTTTGTAATAAAATATCACTCCTACCTGTGTTCAAAAATGGAGTTCAACAAGAGATCATAAAGAAGGAAAGTGAAATAATGAAAGAATTTAACAAGTGAAATATTAAAGGTAACTGGAAGACTAACACATCATGTGTTGTTTGTTGGGGCTTAGCAAGTGACAAATTTTACTTCTAAGTAGAGAAAGCAAGGGTTATAATTACTGTTTGCGACAACCTGAAATGAAAGCACAAAATTGAGGAACTTAGAACAAAGCCCAGACGTTTTCAGTATCACTGGTAATTCACCGAGTCTTTGGCCTTAGGTTATGTAGACTAAAATTTACCAGAGTACTCAGGTAGAAGAAAAAGTTATCAAGCAGCCTGTCYGGCATTACATTTAATACCTCCACTACACTATTTCTGTAGACACAGTTCAATTTCTATATATAAGATATACCCTCAAGTGTTCTCACAACAGCTGAACAGGAAAAAAAAAAAGCATGTGCACTTTCTCCGGAAGATGCCACTTCAGACTTCTTAAGAACTCATCACTGTTTCCTAATTTTGTATTTGTTCTTTCCTAGTTCCCTTCTTCCTCTTACAAGAGCAAAGTTCTACATTTTAGTTACTTGTAAATCCTTCTACATACATTTGCTTTCACTCTGAACCAGGCCATACACAGCCAACTAAATATAGTCCCTTTAATCTCCTTAACATTCACAGAGAAGCTAATTTAGTTTAACCTGAGTTTTATCAAGGAGAATCTTATTAGGCACCTAACTTAAAGGAAAGAGGAAGCTGTCTATCTTGGGAGACAAAAAAACCCACAAGTGTTCAGGTCCTAGGATACACCAAAACACTACTTGTCAAAGAGACTTCTGCTTTTAGAATATTAAACACTGGCAGAATATTAATAAAGGCTATAATCCTCTCCATATCTCCTGTAGCAGCTGGTCCTCTCTTTTGTTTCCTTTTCCTTCCTCTGTAAGTGGAAGAGCAAAGGATGGCAACTGAAGGGTGGTTGTAGTCAGATGGGAGTTGGTCTCTCTTTCCAGGCAGCAACTGACAGAACAAGAGGACACAGTCCAAGCTGCACCAAAGGAAATTTAAGTTGGATGTTAGGAAAAAGTTTTTYACTGAAAGAGTGAGAAAGTTCTGGAATTGTCTGCCCGGGGAGGTGGTGGAGTCACCATCCCTGGATGTGTTTAAAGAAAGATTGGATGTGGCACTTAGTGCCATGGTTTAGTTGAGGTGGTGTTAGGGCATGGGTTGGACTTGGTGATTTTGAAGGTCTCTTCCAACCTGGTGATTCTGTGTGATTCACACTAATCCCTGAAAGTGTTGCAGGTCAGCTTTTACTCTTCACTATCATGCTTGAGCCTGAAACTAACTTAGAAAAGCTGTTACAAAAAGAATTGAAAGTTCTAACTTGTAAAGAAACGCACTAGTTTTTCTCAAGTTTCAAGAAGAGTCAGAATTGTAAAGTATTTGTGGGTTAGGACGAGACAAAATGATTTTAATCCCAATTCTTGCACAGACCACACATTTCAACAATTGCCTATTTAGTTTGAAGGCCCCTGAGATTCCTAAACACATCTGCTCAGTTACAAGCCCCTCATCCCTCCGAAAATAAAGATTACAGAAGTGTCACTAGAAATTTGCCTTGTGTGTATATCTTTGAGCATTCAAAATTTCAGCTCTGAAGAAAAAGAGTGGCAGAAGCAGCTGTCTGCTTATCTTTTATCAGAATCAATCTTATATACGCTTAAGTTATCCACAAGCTCAGCMGTATGAAAGACCTAAGCTTTTCCCCATCAAGTGTTATAGAAGAACTCCCTATGAGGGGCATTTTTGATCTGTCAAATACAGAACTAGATACTTATTAGGTTGAAATACATAATAACCCATTTGCCATAAACAAGTATTTGCTATTAGACATCAATGCACCTTGAAGTTACACAAGATGACACTARCTGTTTATACATGGTATTGCTGGTTATGAATTGTAAACTTTCCAAACTCCAATTGATCAACGATATCTGAAGTCTAATTAAAAATCCATGTGACAAGAGTTACTAGTAGTGGTGCAATCTCAGGTCACTGGACCTAAATTGTTTTTTTTCCTGGGAAACCTACAGAAAGTATGAGTTATAAAAAAAGACTTCTGGCTTCAGATGACTAGAACACGTTTTTACCCAGTAACATTCAAAAGTTCACCCCCTCTTCCCAAGGTATTTAAGATTATTATGCCTACTTTTCTTTTCCTTCTTCTCTTTTTCCTTCTCCTTCTCCTCTTCATCTCCTCCAGCCCCAAGTAAGGTAAAGATGATTCCAGTCTGAGAGTTCACACCTACAGCAGTGACCACCATTCTTCCAGAGCCTTCCATCACGTGTGTACCTGAAAGATTGAATCAGGTTTTCCACTGAGACTTCAGCAGTTATGTGGCAGAGCACACCAGTACTTTAAGGAAATAAGTTCTCAAACTTGACATTGACAAAACTGTAAGATGTGCGTATGCACCACTGTGTTCCCCTAAAGCTTTAACTAGATAGCCAAAGCTATCCGGAAAGCAAACCTATAAGCAACTACACAAAATGTTTGTCAGTTTTAAGGGTCTGATCACTCTGACAAAGTTTTGTACTAGTTGCACTGGTTTGGGATACTTTTAGGAGTCAACTTAGATAAAATCCAATTTGCTAGTTTTAACCTCAAAATTTTAAATAACCAGTTTACCCCAAAACCAAACCACTTTTCTTCAAGAATTGTCAAATGCTACACACCTGACAGCAGCATAGGATCTCTGTCCAGAGATTTCTTAACATGATCAGATTCCCCAGTCAGGGAGCTTTCATCAATTTTGAGGTCATTTCCTTGAATGAGTACCCCATCAGCCGGTAAAAGGTCACCTACGAGAGATCACTGGATATGTTGACTGCAGTTCCTTTTTTAAAAATAAAAGAAAGTTCAACTTAAAAAATATGTTTACCGTATTTCACTTGTGCAATATCTCCAACAATTATGTCAGCTACTGGTATCTGGATGACTTGGCCACCTCTGATGACTGTAAATTTCTGTTCTTGTTCAATACGGCTTTGCAATCCCCGAAATTGTTTCTCTTTACTCCAGTCATTGAAAGCTGTTACTAATACCACACAAACTACAGATAGGAGGATTGCTGCTCCTTCAATCCAACCTGCTTCAGATTCCTCCTCTTCTTCACCAACATTTACTGATCCACATACTGCAGAAAACAGATTTCAGATTTAAGAAAGTTCACACAGATAGATATTTCAACAATGAAGAAAGTTTTGGCAAACAGAAAAAACTAGTAGTTGCTAAACATTTTCTGTGCTAGCCTTCTTTGCAATTTCGCCTTTATTTTCCATAAGAGTAACACACAAATAAGCTAAAGAACCTGAAAGCTAGAGCAACTTGAGGAAGTTAAACACCCTGCTTACYTGAACATAAGAACAGTTGATATAGAGAAAGTTACCGGTCCTTATTAGCTTGTTAAATGGTGGCATAAGAATGCCAAACTGGTAACAACTTTCTGCTTTCTCAACATATTCCACCTTACATTTGTCTTAACAAGCCACGTAGCATTGCAAAAATTCAGTTAGATGAAGCCCTGATCCCTTTATTTTCTGTTTAGAAGTATAAATATATGCTTCATTTCTTAAATTAGAAAGTTACCAGTGTCATATTGTAAATCAAGGAAAATTTAAGACTTGCTGACTCCCCAAAGAAAGCCCATGACTGCAAATTATAAATTGCTTAAATATTTGAGGCAAAGCTAAAAAAACACCAGCTGCACAGAGACTGGATTTAAAACAAGTCCTTGTTCCTGCTGCTTGCAATTTACCTTCAGCATTATTTTGGTCAGAATAATACCAGATCATGACCAAGGAAATCTCATGTTGCCCTTTTAAGGCAAGCTAGAGTTTTAGTAATGTGCTCTCAATAAGGAACAATAAGCTGCTTTTCCACTGACTTACTGTCTCCCATCAGATTTACAGTATAGGCATGTTGGACGAGGAAAGACAGTAGTATAATAAAGGTAGATACCTACTTTTTAAAAAGTTTACTTACATGATTCATTTCCTCCTGGAGGCTGGTAAAAAGAAAGGCCCAAGGATACTACGGCTGCAATTTCTAATATAATTAGTGTAACGTCCTGTAGTGCTTCCCATACTAACTGAAGAAATGTTTTTGGCTTTTTAGGAGGTATAAAGTTCTTCCCAAAAACTGCTTCTCTCCTTTCTATATCTGCTGGATTTCCACTTAAACCTATTTAACAATAAGACAAAAGTTAATGATACTTGCATGCATTTCACCCTCACATTAGAGGTGACTGAGGTTTCCCATTCATTGAATCAAATCCCATTCCATATTTCAGTAACAATACTATAAAAACATATCTCAAATAGAATTACATAAGTAATACCCTTAAGTGAGAGTCACTATAGAAAGCCAGCTGTATTTTGTAATTCTCACCTTGCCAAAATAAAGTTGACTGTCTACCTGCTTAATATGTCACTTAATATGACATAGGAACAGAGTAATAATAACACACATACCTTTGTTCAAAGTAAACAAGTTTGCAAGACAAGACCATTACTATATACATCACCATAACTATATACATTACCATAACTATAGAGTTACTACTATTGAGACTGAGTAGCACCATAAAGGTTTAGCAAGACCACAGCCCGTGAAGGCAGCTCTGGTTCCCACTGTAGGGATGCTGTATTCAGAGACAACATCCTAGGATCCTAAAAGTAATGTAACATTTATAATGAGATACTTATTATAATTGATAATATGGCTATTATAATTATTATATTTGCATATTAATTATTATAGAAAATAATATTAAAAGTTGTTGAAGCTCTGCAGGCATCACATGGAAAGAGGCAACCACCTTATGATGCTGCTTCCACCTGGAGTGGTGGTAGTCATTTGCTCTTCTGAAGCTTCACTTTCTCTCTCTTCTCACACAGAGAGAGCCCATATTTAGCACTCTGCAGTGTCTGTCACCTCAGTTTTGTACCTATCTTCTTTCTTATATGGCATATTTGAGTCCTCCTCTGTCGCAATTCTTGTACCATCCTTAAGGAACACTAGTAGACAAGAATGAGGGGCCTTTAATAAAGGGTGTTGCATGTTTCAAGAATTTGCCAAGACCTTAAAATTAAAGGAATACCAAGTATATTCAGTGCAAGGTCATGCACTCAAGGTCTTCTGTGAGCACACCTCCTGTTTACTCCTCTAAAAGTTTCCAGTTGACTAACCCACCATTCAGAATTAAGCCACTAGCTCATTCTTCAAAGCAAAATTGCCAAACTCCTAGTCATGTTCAGAGCAAAGATCTGGATACTTCAACCATATTGCCCCCAAGGCTATGATCAGCACCCGATGAAAGACAACTATTTTCTTAGTAGCAATTTTTTTAGTAGCTAACCCAGCTGCTTAGTGATAAAGGCATTGCAAACATGCTAGGTAATCAACAAGAATGGTAGCCACTGCAGCTGGCTTTCATAATTTTACACCTCTAACAGACATTTCCTAGAATCATCACATATTTCAAGACACTTTGAAAAGACTACTGAACTGCAAAGCTCAATTTTAAATGCTAACAACTTCTAGGTAATCACTTAGCGGAAAAGCAAATTATGTGCAGATCTTTTCAAAAGTGAAATGAATTAAACATACTCTGTGTATATAATAAATTAGATTTATTCTAACACTCTTCGATTCTCCTTGAATTCATGGCTTTAAAGGTTTAATACAAAGCAGCAATTGTACTCATTAGCCATAACCCTACACTTCTTGTAGTTCAAACTTTAAGGTGCTTACTTTCACTCTCAACTCAAAGAGCACTGCAAGAATATTTTCAAAATCAAGCTATACATTACAGGATCTACAGAAACTCAGGACAGCTTGGCCATTCCAAAAGGCTGGGCCATACTGCTATTTTGCAACAGATACCACTTCTCTGTTCCTTTAACATGGCAGAGTTTGGAAATTTATTTACGTAATGTCAGCAACATCACTTTCTTCCTCCCTTCACAGGGTATCACAGTGCAGAACATCAGAAGTATCCAGCAATGGTCTTTGAAGAATGAAAAGTGTTTCCCAATGAGGCTATATAAAGTCAAGCTATCAGAACAACTTAGTGAAGATTAGTAAATAAGCCTAGCAAAGACAAAAACCATTTGTATTTTTAGTATACACCATAATACACCATGCACCATTACTGAACTTGCTACATTTATCACACAGCTGGCAATTTCACAGTTCACACTCTACAGTCCTGAGGTCAAAACTACTGCCATTATATTCTTCATTATGTGTCTTTACTAGGGTAATTTATGCTATTTGAGGTGAAGTTTGAAAAATATTAGGCAACAGACTAGTAAATGCTTCATATTCAAATTTTATTAGAAATAAGTCACTCAACAATCAAAATTAGGTAAACCTCTGGAAATATCTATGGTGGTTTATCTGTCCAGAATATAAGACAGAATAAGTTTGCTCAGTGTCCCTTTTTTTAAGTAATACTGGTAAAGGACTGTTCCCATTTGTCATTTTGAATCAGATAGGTCTAATCCAAATTTTGCCTGAAAACAGACATTGCCTTACATTGTCAACTACTTCACAGCAAGAAATTGAACAAGCTGAACTCATCCACTGTGTACCGTGTCAGAACTACCTGTACTTTTCCTGTGAAATCACTGATAATTACATCGTGTTCAAAGTGTCATGTCATAAAGAAAGTATCTGATTAGGAAAAAGTGTCACAGGGCCTTGCAGGTATACACATGAGATTTTAGAGAGCTAGAATTAGCATAACACATAACAGTTTTCTGCACAGATCTTGCCTAGATTTTTTTCCCATTATTATTGTCTCCCTTTCTATACTTACAACTTGAATTTTACAAAAGTGGCGACCCAGTTCAAGCTTTACAAGAGCTCTCCAGTACTACCTCCAAAAAATTAATAGCAGCTTACCTGACAAAGAGGCTGGTTCTCTAAAATTCCATGTTGTGATTTAGAGCCAAAATGACACCTCTGTAGGACACTATTCTAACGCATCTTAATTAACTTTTTCTAAGCCAGTTAACATGTGTCAACTGTTGAAGCCTAGGTGTGTTTATGAGCTTCTCTCCCACTTAAAAAAGATGGTGCCCTTTTATCAAGTCAGCAACTGTATTTAACTGATTGCAGTGTACATTTAAATGTCAAATCCTTTTGAAAGGGAAAGGCCTTGATCACACCACCCTTAGTACAGAACAATCAATCTGCAGGAAAGGGCATCCAACCCTTTTGAGTTTTAGTACACTGACACTCATCATTCCCATGTGTTAACCTGTGTGTTTGTTACATTAACAGACAAAGTATACAAGGTATCTGGTGCTTAGTGCATCATGGCTATCTGAAATCGTATGCCCACCTAGCTTGCAATAATAATGGACCTTTAACCTTGCAGATCACTGTAAAACAGGACTCAACTCTCGGTTCAATTCCTGATTGTAGAAAACTATATCCCTGTTCACTAAGAAAGGAAACTGCCTTTCAATACGACGCAATAGGTCAACAGGGTAACRAGAGACTATTGCTCCTGTCTGGGATGTGTTACACTGTTTGTACACTGCAGTGCTTCCCACACATGCACTGCACTTTACAACTCTGTTGATGCCAAGGAACAGATTTGTACTCCTAATGTTTTACAAACTTCTTCATCCTGAAATCGGTCTACTCCCATTCACCAGCAGTTCAGACATGTCAGCTGGCTACTTCCAGTTTGGTAAGAGGAACCCAGTTCCTGTACCGATAATTTCAGGAGTCTGGAAATCAGGAGTCTGGCTTCAAAAGCAGATCAAGCCAAAACATGCTAAATGCAGATGTACCCAGAGGTACCTTACGGCATTAGTAGGCTGTTCTTGGTCCAAGAAGACAAATCTTTCCATAGTATTTCTGAAGAACAGAAAGCAACGGTTCTCCAGGATTAAGACACCAGGTACTTTACTGCCACCAACATGACACCACATTGGTTGAAAACTATGTGAGTCCTTAAATGCAGAGACACTACAATTTGCCAAAATCTTGATTTTGGTAATTCTCAATTACTCTTAACAGCAGGACTTCACAATAAGTTTCAGTAATGTTTTTACATATTTTTATCTAACTACAGTTTACTGTAAATACTACAGTATGTAGATACTGCAGTACTTTAGGCAGTATGACTTGCATCTTTCATAAATACACTTAGAGCTTTAATTTACATTGGAAGAAAGCAGTAAGAGACAGCCAGGTCTTAAGGAGAACTTCTGGAAGGTTCTCAGGAAGGAGACTTGATAAATTTATTTGCTTATTTCTTCACATTTGTACAGTCTCTCTTCGAGTAATAACTCTAGAGAGCAAAAGCATCAGGTAGCCACACTTTACAGAATGCCACCAAGTCCAACATGGCAAAGATTTTGTTAAAGATGCTTATTTCTAGAGAATAAGATTGTGTAATCACTTTGCAAGCGTTCTACTAAGAGTGAGAGTACATGTTAATGCTTCAAGCTATATTGATAGTTATTTTGCATAGCTCAAATGAAATCTACAGAAATACTATAGATTTAAAAACTAGATCCTGCTATTAAGAATTCAATGTAGCACAAATAGAAAACGTAACCACTTTTAAAGATTGTATAGCAAATGCAAGACCCACGTAGCCACACAGAAGCATTAATAAACCCTGCATTAGACTATTGAAACCACGGGCTCTGCAACAGCATTATTTGAATTGTGAACTATAGGTCGTATGAACTATTCAAAAAACTTATGCTTTCATAGTGAGTTGAACATTGCCATGATGAATTGCTGTTTCTTATGTGGATGCCTACATCAGTGAACTTTGTTCCAAAGTGCAACTTCACCATTAATACACACATAAAACATCTCACATGCAGTTAGACCAACTGAAAAAAACTCTCTTGCTTACTTGTTACCATGGAATACCTCTGTCTTAGAGGAACAAGAAGCAATATTTTGTTCTGGGAACTAACAATACTTCTACGAACTTTGTTCTATTAAAAAAAAGTAATTTGCTGATTAAGGCTTTTCCTAAATGGAATTTCTTCAATATAGTGTTAAAATTGACTTACCTTCATTTGGTGAAGTTTTCAACTTTGTACAGATGCCATGTACATCACCATAGCATTCCTGTATTTTATGCAGTGCATCTGCAGCTCGAAGTTCCATAAGAGAACGGAGCTCTGCAAGAGTAACTCCAAAATCTCCATGATTAGCTTCTTTTACAGCATTTTTTACGCCGCTATATGCAACCGAGTTGTTTGCCATGTCACCCATGATGCATGCAGTCTTTAGTGTAGACAGTTTCCAGCAAGGAACAGGATTTCAACTTAAAATATTTCCAAAAGAAAAATAAATCCTTTGGGTATGAAGACAGTCAAGAGAGCGGACACATCACCCAAGCAAGAGACCCCGTCTGGAGAGATATCTCTGAGGTTGTCCCATGGCGCGTTTTGTTCCCCAAAGCCAAAAGGCATGTACAATCTAGGGAGAGAATAAATACACATTCAGTTACATAACAGCTATACTGAAATACATTGTAAGACAACCCTTACTCTTTGTACTGAGGTTACAAAACAAATTTCTTTTGAATTTCCTATAATATTTTTAGTTTGCATTCTGCTGGCAAGAGTCACAAGCAATAAAATGGATGTTTCCCATCTCAAAACAACCTTGCATTATTGTATTTTCTTACATCATTAACTTTTTAACAACTGTTGCCTTTAACACTGGCATTTTCCTTCACATGTCCATATGGTTCATCATCAAGCGGCAACCTTTAAAAATACCTAAAATTAAATCTGTTTCCAGGGAAATGGAGCTTGTAGCATCCACAACAGATGTCACACGGGGAAAGAACATGTTCAAGTAGAACATCCCCACTTCCCAATGACACATTCACCTCAGAGTTTGGAAAGAGCAAACTTTTGTATGTTCCCATTAATTCATTTGTGCAAACCTCAAGAAAACCAATTTCAACACTAAGCTAGCCCACACATGAAGCACTTTTGTACTCTTAAGTAGGATTAAATCTTCAGGTAGACCTAGGTCTTAATAAATTTTTCATGTCCAAACAGTTGTAGCCTCACTCCAGCCCGTTTCATCACAACTCAAGCCTCCCACAGTATCTGCATTTAATTCTTTGAACAGAAAAAGGAAAAATTGCACAATACCACCTTCCTACAGAAGGGATAAGGAGACTGAGAGCAGCTCTTCCATCTGACTATCAATGCATTGTAGCTGAGAAATTACCATCTAGCCACAGGACTCTTAACTTGCACAGGCATTTTATACATAACTCCTGCTCTGCTGACACATCTTGCACGTACACATGTATCTACACAACAGTGCAGTGCACACTCAAACTCTTCATGCCTATATGAAGATTTGCTGGGTGCGCCAAAACCAGACATCTGATCATGTAAAGTCAGCTTTATTGACATAATGGGGCATGATGAGCACATGTAACAACATATGCCCCCAAAAAACATTATGACTGCCAGGCTCAGATGAACAATAACTTGGACACTTCCAGGTCAATAAGACCCTCAGGTGTCATATGCCTAGCAAAGGCAACTAGTTACCACTGAGTGCATTGCTTTACAAAGGCAAAGCATCAGCAAAGAAAAGATTTTTAGGTATTGCCCTGCCAGGTGAGAGGACTGTTTGGCTGAACTACTGTGCTTATGTTGAAGGTATAAGCACCTAATATTACCAGCAATTTAAGGTCTTGGTCTTTCTCAGATCTCTGCTCTGGAAACAATCAGTTTCGGCTATACTTAACCTACCATTTAAAGCACCATGCCACAATACTTCATTTGCATTGAGAACAACCACTGACACCGTAAGCCCCTGAACAGATGCCACCCAACCACAAGCGACAATCCCATCTCCAGCAGGACTACAACTTCTACAACTACAATGGCTCTTCTCTTCATATCACAGGAGATTCTGAGAAAAGCACTCTCTATGGCTGTTTTCTAGAGAGTGACAAAAATCATAAAGCAATCAATATTCATATGCATAAAAATTCAACATTCTATAACATCAACAAAGTACTTAATTTAAAAATTAATTTTAAATCTTCATTGTTTTCTCTGTTGCTTGCAAAAAAAATGTTGTAACAGTAAGAGTCCATGATGGTGGTGTTAACCTGCACGCCAGGATGTAGTTTTGATTAAGACTCTAATGTGTTCTGTTAGAATATCCTGCAAAGGAAGAAATTCATACAAACCATGTATGAAAGAGTTTTCTTTAAAGACATGCCACAGTGTTATCTAATGCCCAAAAGCTGCATATTGTTGTTCAGCTGGTAGCCTGGGAGGATTTATCAGTTGGCATCTGATCATAAGCTATGACAGTATAACAAGAAGCAGATCAGGCAAATGAGTTTGTATAGCTATGGAGAAGATGCTGCAGCTGCTAATTAGGCAAAAATAGACCAAGCAGAAGGCCCCACAACCAATTACATCAAACTTGATTCAATTTTAATTAAGAAAACTCTGTTCAAGCCTCTAGCAGGAGCCCTGTACTTGATGCCCAAATATACCCAAATCCAAGAGATAAGGATAGGAAAAGCTACAGCTCTAGCCACTGTTCACTTGTCACCAAAACATTTTGAGACTTTCTCTCTCTCCATATATATGCATAGAGTGGGCAAGACTTGCTTTCATATGCAAGAAACTTAAGAGCAGTAACACTGCTTAATCATAACTCAGTGTGCTTTGCACTCCAGTTCTAGCCGCTCTATGCATCTATATCAATTTTTACTAATAAATAATAATCCAGTGATTAGTCATTACGAAGTTTATACTGAAAGGGGTTCTCAGATGCTCCGAAGTACCTCAATGGCATACTGACATACCAGTGGACCCTTAGGGTTCACAGACAAGTTCAATAAGCATGCATTAACACTACAAAACCAGTGCAGTTCTACAGATCAGCTCTAGTAGCGACACAAACTGGCACATACATGTTAGGAAAGAACAGTGGAAAACTGAAAGGGACAGCATGAAGACTTCAAATTCTGAATACTGAGCAAGTGCAGTTTTGCTCCAAATCATAAATAGTTGATTAGACAGTATCCATTGTTGCACAAAATCCGACCAGAAAGAATCTGCTTCGGTAGTCCATTTTTACCAGACGTTTCAACAGAGACCCCAATAGCTTCTCATCATACAGGTACAGAACAGACTTAGATTTTTCTGTAGGAATCACCAAGGAAACTGTTTTAAACTTTATTTAAGAAATATTCTTAATGCAGTTTACGTGTAAAATCTCACAACATCCAATCACTTCCTGTTACAGCAAGTTCGAACTGTCCACTTTTGTAACATTAGTGGTGATATATAATGAAACTATTAACAGTGAAATTCAGTAGCATAAAAGAAAGCATATTTTTAAGCTACATAGATCATCTAATAGTATTTATCTTCTTAACTAATGAAATATTTCATTTATTTTGACCAGTGTTCCAGTTCCCAATTGTTGCATCAGCCATTTGAAATAACTGAATAGCATGAGCACTAAAGCAGCTCATCTAAAACTTCCAGTTTGTTAATATCTCAATTTTTAAATTCAAGAAACAGTTATCAAGCTAAAACTCATTTATACACAACTGCTGAAGTTCCAGCCTATTTACAGTTTAATACAGTTGAAGTTATGTGTTAGTGTCCAGCTTAAACAAACTGCACACAAAATGATTAAGAGGAGTCTGTCTTTAATTAGACAGACACACATCAACTTTTGGATAATCCTTTGTTCATGTATCACTGAGACTAGGAATAACTTTAAAAGCTATTCTCTGTCACACTCAAGTGACTAAAAAACTCGAACTGCAGAGGCACCTTTCAGTACCAGCACATATTCTCATAAGTAGGATTCAGATACTTATGTAAATCTCTCCGAGAAGACCCTGCTGCTATGTGGCTATAATAACGTCACTGACACATCATGTCATTGAGGCTGTTTATGAGGAGTACTGCAGCTTAACTTCCTTACCCAAATCAAATTAATATTTATGGCTAAGGGAGTGTGCTTTGTTACCAGACAAAGACACTAATTCAAAGCCATAATCCATGAAACAAAGGTTAGATAATTTTGCCAGCGTTAGAAGCTCAACAACCTCATAAGCCTCTGTAGTTGGACTGGAAAAATGAAAAGCTCTGAACAGAAGTCTACGTGTAGAAATATTTACCAAAGCACGAAGAGAGTATATATTACTTGTCTATTTACTGCTACCAGAACACGCTTTGTTGACCAAGCTAGAAGCTGCAACATTTCTTGAAGTGTTCCCTGTAACAACACTTTACACACAGACCCACATTAAACTCCTGCCCCAAAAAGCTGCTCCTATTGAGGCAGCCTTGAACATTAATTATGCTTCAGAAAAGCCTCCAGAAAAAAATCCTTCACAGGTGAAAGTATTTAGTAATTAGTGATTTAGTATTTAGTGATTCCCTCTACTCAAAAGAAAGCTATAATCTGTGTTCTACAGTCATTAAAACTAAGGCTGCCTTGAAAAGATAGTTTGCAGAGGCCATGAACTGACAAGGTTGAAGAGCAGAGTTTAGAAGTGGCAAAATTACTATTGCCCAGATGCACAGGACCTGGCATACCTTAGACCCCTATCCAAGCCTTTCCTATGATTACATTTACATTTAATACTTGCTTCACCAACCTACAGAAAATGCAATTTTCTTAATATTAAAAACCACTTCAACAAACTCATACCTCAAAAGTCAAAGCTCCAGCAATTATAAATCTTGTGTCATTCAATTTAATTCATACATCTGCTTGAACAGTATGCATTCAGATATTAAGCATTAGCTGGTACTAGCATTTGACCTTCAACAATACACTAAAGCTGGGCAGTGTTATATAGGAAAGGGCTTGCAAAGTGATTATCTCAGGAAAGCCTTTGTTTAATCTAATTAGTTCAATGAATACCAGACAGATCTGCATACCAAAAGCTTGTTGTGATAAAAACTGTTCCCATGTGTTTCAGTTGTCATGCCTTTTAACCTGCTTACAGCTTTTAAGATACTGAAAAAATATAATATGTTCTTGCATACTTTAGTTTGGGTATGCTCCACAGCTTCAAGCCATCACATAACATTGCAGGCATGGGGGTAAAAAAAAGTTGTCTGTAATATTATTATAATGGAATATTGTTACAATGGAAAGTAACTGTGAGAAAGTAACCTGGGAATCACAGTGAAAACAACTGCGGTCTTCTGCTCTGCAGGGTCAATCTTCTTACTGTAAGAGACAGATTCTTGCACCTACTTGACAGGCTACAAAAAGTCACCAGCTGTTTCACAAGAAATTGGAATGAACGCTAATGAAGCAAAACGTTAATACAGAACAAGTCACTATTCCATAAGTTAAAATGTGCCTAACTGAACAAACAGGAGTTAAATCATTTCAGTGCCATGCTCTTGTTTTAGTGCAAGCATCTCAGACAGTCTGGCTTATGAAGAGACAAATACAAGTAGACTGAAGAGCTAAGAGAGAAAGGGCACAAAGTTTTTAGCATATCATATTCAGCCTTTAATGTGCCCAACAGTGTTGTAATGACAAGTTTCAGTTATTACAGCTTATATGCTATAAACGGTAAATTCGTCAAAGGTCTTGACTTTTGCTTAGTTTTCAAAGAGAAATCTGATTTCATTCTGAAGCTTAATCTCCTGGGAAGCAGATGTACTTACCTATCTGAAATAAAAACTGGCCTAGATTCTGCATTGGATCTAAACACTGGTATTGTCCCTGCTCATTGCAGGGAGGTTGGACAAGATGACATTTAAAGGTCCTTTCCAACCCAAACTATTCTGTGATTTATGGCACTTAATCTAACAGATTGCTGCTGCCTACTGTGATTGACACTTGTAGTAGCAGTTTCATCTATTGGTGGTTTCTTTGCTTTAAGACCCCAAATTTATTTCTTATTGAAATGATGGCTAACAAATTAGGACTTCAGTAGACTGAAGTCAGTTTGGTAGTAGTACAAATTCGTAGTGTTCACACACAGGTTTCTGCATAATTTCCCTCCTATTTTAGTAGCAGCAAGGAAAAATTGTAAAAGTCTTGAAGGTGAGTTATTGTGGCGTGAAGAACATGAGCTTCTCTTACAAAGCAGCTTGGTCTACAGCCTCTGCCAAGAGCCCATCAAGCAAGCAGACACTGTGTTATGCCATCAACCAGCTGCACAGGCCTGTATTGCCTTGCCTTGTCCAAGCCATGGCCTCTCCACACACGACACAACTCAACTCCAGCTGAAGTGACAGCCGGATTAAGAAACAAGATCAGAAAGTGCTGTATAGAACAGTCTGAGTAGGAAATTATTTTATCAAAAGTTAAAACTAATCATTAGCCTTCAGAGATAACTAAATTGATATTACTGAACTAACAACAGACAGACTGATACAACAAGCAGGGCTTCAGA
The DNA here is from genome assembly GCA_018881555.1 of Amblyornis subalaris. Classification (NCBI taxonomy): domain Eukaryota; kingdom Metazoa; phylum Chordata; class Aves; order Passeriformes; family Ptilonorhynchidae; genus Amblyornis; species Amblyornis subalaris. The sequence continues at coordinate 15,295,552 of JACAXG010000009.1, read as the reverse complement.
AAAACCTGTGAACACTTTCACGGAACATCAGACTTTGAGACATACTGGAAAACCCTAGAGGAAAAAACCACTGTGATCATCATTAAAGAAAGCATCAAGTGTCCCATGTATTTAAAACACTAGGCTTTCATATTCTCCTGTTTCATATTGCATTGCTGACTTGTCGACAAGAATCCAAACACTACAAGACACAAAACCGTGCTTAAGAGTCAAGTTTTTAACTACTTAAAACACTTTTCTGGGAACTGGAGTAACGCATTCCAGACATCCCTTAACAGAGCCATGTCTCAAAGAGTCTCCTGCAGTCCAGAGCACTGATCAACACTCAGGCAGCTTCTGTCTTCTTCACCTACAGACCCTGAGGCTTTCTTCCCCGTACTTCCTTTTACTGGGCTCATCTACATTTGCTGTGATGACACCATAAACTAAAACCAAAAAGGCTGCATTCCAGAGGACTCTGCAATATGAGGTTATTCCAATTTTAGACTATAATCCCAGTGAAAAACATTTTAACTTTTGTCCCATCCAGAATCATTTTGAGTATGCTCAAGTACCTAAAATGCATTTAGTGTGTGTGTCAGCTTTCGCATGCCAAAAGTTGGACTAAGGCAGCAAACCTGTTGGTGTTTAAAATGCAAGAAAAGAAAACGTTTGCCTGATGGCCATCAATATTTTCCTTTACTTCAGATCCATTGAGTCCTAAATAAGATGACTGAGGATTTTAAGTCCCTTAATCTTGCACATTTTGGAATAATTATGCTGTAAATTGAGCTTTATTAACGGATCCATCATATTAATAGCTTAATATATAAACTTAAAAGTGCCTTTTTTTTCTTTTGTCTTGGTTTTTTTTTTTGAGAGTGCAGTAAAGTCATCCATTGACAAATATTCACATTAATAAGTTCAGGAAAAACTCACCACACTTTTCTCATCAACATTTATCAAAACCGTATTGGCAAAAATGACAAGACAAAGCTGAACTTTTTCAAAAAAAATAGGATGGTAGCATGGCAACCTACTTACTAAAATTATGCATAATAAGAGTACAACAGAGTTTACTGGCATTCCCAAAGTGCAAAATGTGCTCCAGTCACAAACCCTGACAGGTGTGTGTTAAATGAGGCATATGACATCACTATATGCAACTAAGTTTCAAGTAAAAGTAAAGCGAGATGGTACCAAATTTCATCCAACAGAGATGGAATTGGATTCCTGGATTTCAGTTACTTGTTGCATTTAAAGCTCAGTGCATGACTGTGAGCAATGCATCCAGCTGGTCAGTTCTGACAATAATTATGACACCAAGCAAAACAGCAGTTGACTTTATCACAGTTATTCCTACAGGTGTATTACTTGTCTTGAGAAATCTTTTCACCTTTTTTCCACAAAACTTATAATTTTTGCTGCTTCTCCTAAACTTCGCGCCCAATACCTTTTGAGGTAAATTGCATATAGGACTTCATCCAGAACTAGCTATTTACCATTTCATGCTGATTTGAACGCTCTCCACTTTTTCTTCCAGAAAGTATTCTTTTATGCTTTTTATTCTTGTATGGATTATAATATCCATTAAGCAGAGCAGCATACTTTTGACTGTGACCATGCTTCACAATATCAAAGAGGTGCCAAAAGCTCTTTTAGAGCCTTCAGGCAAAGGGCTAAAGCCCATTCCTACCTGATTTTTCTTGTATTCAGAAAACTTAAGTAAGAGAAACTTAAAATTAGTCTTAAAACCACTAGAAAATATTTATGCCTATGAGATTATGCCTAATTACTTTTATAAAGTCACTCTGCATATGACCAATGCCTTTCTATTAGGGCAGTAAAATTAACTTAGGTTAAGTTTTAAGGCTTTTCTTGCTACTTTGGGCTAGTTTACTTCTATGTACAAACAGTACCACAAAATATTCTATATGGTCATGGAACTGTAAACAGGTAACATACAAATAGTGATATTTATGTGGTAAAGGATCCATTTATGATCCTCAAAATCACCATCCCCACCAAACAATGGTTTGGGGAATATAACAAAAATAAAACAAAAACCTCAGCTCTGGTCACCCATCTGAATGAGCACACCCTATAATGCCAAATTGGATATCTGTTTTGTCCACTTGTGGCCAAAGTTTAAGCAGCTTCCCTCTTGTCCTGTAACAAGCCAGTTTAAGAACTTTCATCTTCAGATATTTCACAAGCCTTCTGGAAATACAAGAACACGATATACCCTTACCCTCAAACCCTTAAAAAGCCTCACTTCTTCAAAAATCTGTATTTTGAAAGCTATGCTAGCTTCCCCAAAATGTCATTCATTCCTGCCTGCCAGAAATACATCAAATAAACTGGCTAAAGAGTCATTCTGAGAAAACCTCTTTCAAAAACTACAGTTGTTTGCCATCTTCTCTTCCTAAGGAGCCAGAGGATTTTTATTTCAAGTATCATAACTAGTCCACACTTCAGCAGCACTTTCAGAACTACTCCACAAGTTTGCTGCTCCTGCTGGTGGTGGCAAGAGGTTCAGGGGGTTCTTTTTGTTTGGTAGGGTTTTTTTTACCTCAATATTTGAATTTGAGAATCCACTGTATGGTTGTGCAGAAAAAGAAGTGTGGAATCTCTTGCAWAATTCTTCATTATGATTATACTGGTCATCCCTTTATCTCTTTTTGATAAATTTTGAGAGCTTAGCTCATGCTACTGGGCCTCCTCTTTCTGGTACAGTGTAAGAAGCATCTTCAGAAGGTTGCACCTTATGGTATTATCTGAAATATTATACCATTTATTGAGGCTACATACTGCTTTATCCTTCAGGCACATCTCCAGTTTCAAAACTGGTCTCTCCTCGTGATACTCATTATACTTTTCCATCTTTCTGAAGTATGACACCTACTTAAAGGCTAAATTGTCATGCTCCCTGCACTGTCACACACTTTTAGCTACTCCAAACCCTCATTTATGCAGGGTTGGTTGCTGGTCTGGGGTTGTTTTACATACATTGAAGCTTTACTGCTAAAATAGCTACTGGCACCTGTCCGTAGAATGATGGTAAATTAACTGCTCTGTGATCAGTACACACATGACAATCCCTGGTCCACCACTCAATGTAAGGTAATAAATACTTCTCTCGGCAGTTTGTTTCTTTTACATAGACAGGGAATGTATAAGCAGTGTTAGTAGACAGAACACACAAAGCTGAGACTCCTGTCATAGCACTTTGTAACTCCAACAATGCAGCGAATCTGTCACATCCTCAGGTGACCAAAGGTATGTCTGTGCTACAGTGACAAGGTGTAACACTCCCACTCACAGAGGTCCTGAAGCAGCTCTCATTATTTGACACTAACAACACTGCAACTTACACCTGCCACCCTTCTCCTTTTGCACTGGGAAAAGCCATCGACTTTAATTGTCAACTGCATTAATGAAGTAATAGACTACCGGAAGTCTGCTGTCACAACAGTCACACAGGCAACCCTGGGCCCAGAATGGTAACTTCTTGTGTCTTTTTCTACTCTTCTTTACAGCACCTCAGCCACTGAGAGAAGGGACTTCATTTTGGGTCCTGCTCTAAGTCCATCTCTCATGGGATACACAACACTCCAAACAGTTTTGGCACTTCTTTTACTAATGCTTTTTTCTTTTTTTTTACTGCTCTGGCTTTCTCCACGCACTTCTACGATCTTTAAAAACAGACAATTTTTTTCTTAGCCAAGAAATCTGGCCCCCCAGGATCCACAGAGCAAGAAAGCACCATGCCACGTTCCCAAACCTCCACCCTCCCACTAGCTATGATGGTAGCCATGCATTTCATGTCTCTACAATCTGTGAGTGGGCTACTTTGTGGCCATGTAGTGCAGAAAGCAGTCATTCAAAAAAGATCTCTCCTTTCAGCAAAAAAATTTAAGTAGCAGCATTTCTACTGACTGAACAAGTTTTTCCACAAGATGTCAGAAATGCTAATTTATTTGTAGAAGTCATACAAGCAATGTGGATATGCCAACTTAAGGGACACACATTCGGCTAATGCTAGAAGCATCTTTATCATGGAACTATGTGGCTGCCACCGTAAAGATAACATTAAATCTCCACTCAAGGAAAGGTTCATCTTCCCTTTGTTGTTATTTCATGTAAAGTGACTTAACACTAAACAAATAGCATGGTACAACACTTTTTGGTCAAGGGCAGACACTGTTTGAACTGAACAGCAAATTCACCTGACTGTCAAAAAATGGCTCAAGCAGATTTAGTAAACTTAATTCATTTCTCAGTTTTGGTAGGCTATTTAAAATTGCTATACAAACTGGCTATGTGCAATTCACAATTACAGCTTCATTTCTGAAGTCTTCAGGTGTGAAGAACTTCATTGTGCGTAACTCTTTAGGTTTCTGAGATTACAAAGACATCAGTGCATGATTAATTAATTAGAATTTWAAAAAGCAGCTAGGGAAAAATGCAAATGAAACCATGCTCCATGATAATATTTAAAAGTTCTATGCCACTCAGTAAAGGAAATCCCTTCTCCATTTTCCCATAAACCAAAGGTCTTAAGTCTTCACTAGCATCCGTGGATCCTAATTCACTTTGCAGACAGATCTGCTTCCAGTGTAATCAGCAAGCATTCAAATTATGAGGTGAGCTAGGTGTTCAATTTAAGCTCTGGCACAACTCCCCCAGGTAAGGAAAGGCCATGCTTTGAAAACCTTCACAGCAACCAGCTGAACCTATTCACTGCTGAGGATCAGCTATTAGATTCCATTCACTGCCCTGTCCTATCAAAGCACAAGGCTATCAGAACTAACCTGGTAAACCAGCAGGCATTCAGATGCCTGGAGCATAACTACCATTGGCATACACAGCGAGGCGTCAGTCTCCTGCTAAGACAGCTCTGAATCCTCAGCAGCAATTGCTAGTGGCGAGTTCGATAAGCTTAATATTTCTCCTTCCGAAAGATGGTGTCTGAAGTGAGAGCCTAATGCATTTAGTTCAGCTGCAGCTGACCCTCAGGGCCGAGAGTCTACCCACCCATGAAGACTACAGATCGTCATTCTGACTCAGCAAAGTCACACATATTTTGTTCCTTCTACATAAAGCTACTTCCCTCAAGTATTTGTTTTACAGCGACACATAGTAACGGTGTGCAGCTTTTGCAATCATTTTGTTTCTAGCAATACCAAAAGCATACAGTATCTCTGAAGAAAGGGAATTGGGAAGGGCAGTATCAGCTTCTCCACTCAAGTGACAAACCTCAAGCATTCTGCTGAATTTGTGCATGTTATCACTGCTGACGACACAAAATCTTTAAATAATCAAAATTTCTATGTTCAGCCCATGGCTTCCAATGAACTTCCTCAAAGCAGCAGCACCACTGCAAGTCTAACTGCAGCACACCTCAGCTCAGCACAAGTTTCTTTCCCAATACAGCCAAGTAGGAGCTCACAAACCAACCCTTGTTAAGTCAGAAGCCAACTATATTTTTAATCTAAACCCTGCAACTCACAAGTAACTCTTGTGCAGGTAAAGCAGAGTAAGGAAAACAAGAGCTTCCTCTAGCCTGAGGTTAGTAAGACAGGGAAATGCCTGTTTCCCCAATGGAGGGAAGTGACTGAGAAGATAAAGTATTATGAAACAAACAAAAAGCGACACAGCACCATGAAGCAAAACACAGCATGAATTACTCAAATTCCCACAGTTATGGACTCGGTCTTTCTGAAGGTAATTTTGGGAGTTTCCTTCTCTGTTTCTAGTGCTCCACTTTCCTAAGCAAACTCCTGTATCCCTGTTTAACTATCAGCTGGTTTCTCAGCACTTTCAATAGACCCTAAAGCTTGAAGGACACGTAGCATTTGGAGAAAAGAAAGCAGATTACAAGGAAGCAGCTGTGCTACGCCTGTTCTCCAAAAACCTGCTTGTCAGTCCCATTAGGATGATTTATTTCAATTAGCTTGTCAAGGGAAATATAGAAAGAAGCCATCTGGAAACCTTTATCATGAAGCACGATTTTAGTAGCCTTTCCAAAAAAAACCTACCTGAGATAGACAAGACTTAGAAAAAAACTGGTGAAAGTATGAAGTCTGCTAGTAACAAGTAGCAGACTTGTTTTTCACACTTTCAGACCTGAGGGTACCAAACACTGGTGAAGAATATGAAGTGAAACTTATTGAAGAGTCCTACACAGTGAAAACCAACCATTCACCACCTTTCAAAGTTGTTATGAATGTGGCTCATTTAAGTTATGCACATATTCAAATCTGTACACCATGACAAGCAGGTTGACAGCCAAGTTCTACCATGGTCTCTAACCTATTGACTTCTTGGTTTGATTTTACTTTCACTATCTTACAACATTTGTTTTCCTTTTCCTCCCTTTCTCAAGGAAAGGGATGCTTTAAAATAGACAAAAATTTATACCAACAGAATCCTAAATCTCCATGTTTATTCAGACATAGCAGCATGGCTTATAAACAATGTTCCCAGTTCATCCTCAGAAAAAAACCTGCATTACACTGAACATTTATATGTATTTTTGTATGTTGCACTCAGACTTGTTATCAGAAGCTAGTAGCTTGCTCCAGGCTAACAGCAAATTGCCACTCACTGTCACGCTCCTGCTACAGGAGTCAGATTTTTGCACACATATCCATTGCCTTTGAAATATTTCACTCTAACCAATACAGCATGAAATTAGGGTAGAGGTTGGTTTGTTTGGGGGGTTTTTTGGGAGGCGGATGGTGCAATAACTTATTTTCTTGGTATTTGAACAGTTTAGAGCAGTTATCTATTTAAAGGGAGTCAGCAATGTGATCAAACAGTCAGAATCCAGAATCAAACTAAGTGTAAAGGAACAAACAATTTTAGGTAGTTACACAGCTGTCTGTCAAAATCACTATCTAGTTTGATGTGTGATGCTTTAGGCACATAATTAAGCTAAACAGCTTTCAAGACAGCTTTCTTCCTTGAAACTGAAAAAGTAGGTAGTTACTAAAACATTACCTTGTTGTTGAGCAATTATTATTAAAATAAGCCATTAGCTGTCACAAAGTACTTTTCACAGAGCAAATATTTAAGTATTTAAACAATTGCATCACGGCAAAATTGCCCACAGGAAGTCTAAACCAAGCTATTTTATTATTTTGAGATATTTTAAGATCAGAAGTCTCTAACTCCTTAATTTGGAGATTTCTGAAACATACTATTAGACTTTCCTAAAAAAATGATGCATTTCCCTGTACACTAAGAATCCTCAGCTGTTCTTACTCGACAAGACGAGGGTTGAAGGCAGACATTGCTAAGATAAATGTAATGGCCTATATTATAGAGGTCCACAATTCTTGGTTTACTTGTCAACTAATACAATTATTAAAACAGAACTTTGGACATTAAAACAATATTGAGCATGGCAGTAAAATTCTAAATTCTGATCAGAAGGCGAGTCATAGGGATATACTTGAAGACCTTAATCTACAACAGCATGGGGAAGAGGACGAGATTCAGTACCGGGAACACCCTTGCTATGAGAAGACAACTTGTTCTAACCTCTGTGTGAAGGCTTGGGCAGCTGCCTGTTTTTATACAGCCAACAGTTCCTTCTCAATACAGCAATGCCTGAAGACATCTGCAGACAGCCACAGGTACACCCAAAGAGAAATTCAACAGGAGGAACCACAGTGACTGCACTGAATTCCTAAATTGCATTTACTGAATTCTTAAATTGGTTTGCACAGTAGTAGTTTGACTGTTCTGGAATATTTGACAGTCATGAATTATACAAGTAAAACGTCTGGACAAAAGACTGTGCTTTCCAGGAAATGCACCTTGCAGGGTCAAAAATCCAGAAAACATCCTCAGACTTCACAACTGGGAGCCAGACTCTCCACATCACAAGCTTCAAGGGTTCTTGTTCAGAGATATTTTGAACTAGCAAATGGTAAAAAGGCAATTTGGCTTATTATTCCACTTATCCGGTTACTGACCAGTGTATCAGGGTAGGTTATCCTTTTGGTCCTCTGAAACTGTTAAACTGTCACTGAATTCCACAAACTAAAAATAACTGGGGCAGTAGCATAATAGAATAATATCAGAAAACAAGATMACAGAATGAACCACATTGGCATGTAAAGATGTCTATTGACTTCCAAGTGCAATTGGTTTGATTATGTGCATAACACCTATCTATACCAAGACTCTGTTCAAGCTCCAAACTTCTTCCATTCTGGCTGAGAATTTTTATTTTGAATATCTCTTCACACAGAAAGAAACAAGTAGTCTCAGAACAAGCAAACAAATGTATATAGCACTCTTATTTATGGAAGTATATTAAGTTTTCTTCCCCCATGTGAGGCTTCTAGTCATACCTCTTTATGCACATATAGCACACAGTACCTGTAAAAGTAGGGCTCAGATGTATGACTAGATGTACAAGTATTTTAATGGATAGCCCCATCCAATTGTTGATATACAAAAACAGATCAGACTACAATTACAAAGGTATATACAACACCAGTGTTTACCATTATAGCAGGAGATAGCATCTGAGACACCTGATTAGCTTTCAGTAACTATTTGTTGACCTATTTTTCAGGAAAACCCCTCTTCCATTCATTACACTGTTCTTAACTCAGAATTTCACACAAGCATAATTGTAAGAGGTGCTACTCGACTATTTAAGCTCATGAAAGCTACTTTTGCAGAGCCAGCAGAGGGAGTACAGACATCATTTTACTTATCAGCTGTGAAAAAGATACCTTGTAAGAAAGCACTAAAAGAGCTGTGCCTGCAAACCTAATGCACTTAGTTTAAAGCATGCCAAGAACTTCCTCGGTCTTTCATAGACATGTATGTCAACGGGCAGTAGAGTTGGTGTTTTGTTTCTGATCCTCAACCAGCCATCACATCTTAAAAGTCTCATACCTGATGAAAACGGCAGGAGCAACTCTAGCAGTACTAGCAAGTACCATAAGGCCTGATGCTTCATATGTGTAAAAAAAGGAAAAAACATCCAAAACCATCACACAGCTACAATTCAAGCTTTTATTCCTATGGATTCTGCTGTTTCTCAGTCTCAGAAAAGCTAAATTCTTTTGGCTGTCCGTTTCTTAAAAGGCAGCTTCACCCGGAAGACAAGCTGAAAACCTCAGAGTTCAAGATGACCAGAAGCAAAGGAGCCAGGAAGGCACGTAGCAGTGTTGGACTAGAAGGTAACAAACAGTGAACCTTTCTGGTGGCATTCACAGAGGCACACACCTACTGGCAAATCTGGTTTTATACAGCCTCTGAGGCAGGAGTTCTGCTGCTTTATTTAGCATTTCCATTGATCAGCCTGCTTTGGAGTTGACAATTATGACTGAACGGTGTTGACACAGTGGCGGCTGTGGAAACAGTTTTGGAGAGAGGAATAGGCTTTGAGCAGACAGATTGATAGCTTTTTGCCATCTCATGGAGGTGAATGCAAAACTCTAGGCCAACATGAGGCAACATACCTTCCTGGCAAAAACTCCACAAACAGACACTCCCTTGCTTTTTTAGACTGCAAAATTGACTGGAATTTTTTTAAAATAAAGTCAGCATTTCCCAACTTGCTGGTAAGAGGCTAAGATAATATAAAATTCTTGCCAATCTTAAGCATTTATCAAATAACTTTTTGGGTGGCTACTTCTAAGTTTCACTATTTAAAAGTCTGTATATGAGAAAAGTCTCACACAAGTGCAATAAATGCCTTTGTCTCAAAGTTTCCTTTAGAAGAGCAACAAAACACTCCTTCTCCCAAAGAACAGATAACTTTCCATCATCTTAAACTTCACACGAACTTTAAAAAGCTTTGACAGCTTAAATCATTAGATTTTGATTACTACCTACCAAAGAAGAATGTGCCTGTAGCTACATAATTTAGCCCTCACTTGTTTCAAGTTTTAAAAATAGAAGAACCACTCTTCAGCAATTTAGATGGCTGTTTCTTCTCCCCATCTACAGGAAAGTTGGTGTTCACTTCTCAGCTTCGTTTTCACATAGCAGATTCACAAAATTAGTAAGTCAGAGTGGGTTGAACTGGTTCCCATCTTACAGAGCTTACATGATATTTTATAGCTGACTAAAAAGTTTTACCCCTAGCATGCAACAAGGCCACCTTACAGTTTTGCTGCTGAAAATCAGGGCTCCAGCAGTGTTCTCTATTTGCGTGCTGTGCCTGGGTGGTTCCCAGGACTCCAGCCAGGCTGCTCAGTACATTTTATGTAGAGCAACCACAGCAAGAAAAGCCATGCTTCTTCCATCACAAACATGGTGATCATCAAGCATCAGGATGCTCCCAACTACTCCGATCATCCTTCCCTTCCTGAAGTTATTGCAGTCTCTTGTGATAACAGTGAAGTTCCTGCAGGTACATGAAAAGCGTATCCAGATAGGAAAAATGCCTTTTTTTTTTTTCAGGCAGACTGGTTATCTAACCAGACCCACCACACAGATAATCCAATACCAGCGCCAACTCAAAACATGGCACAGAACTACACTGAACCTGCTTGAGTTAAGCAAATATGAAACCATACTTGCAGGAAATATACCACAATTCTAATTCATCTGCCAACTGGAGCCTTGCTAAGCTCCCAAATAACTATGTTTATAACACACTTTACACTTGAAAAGCTGACATTAGGCTTCTAGTCAGCAAGTTAAGACACATGATCCATTTATATAAAGTAAGTGGGGTGGGGGGGAAAAGGGCTGAAAATCCCCTTGAAACACGAGCATCCTTCCTCTTAGTTAAGTTTCTACAGCAACTTCCACAGAATTTTACACTTTAAAATTACTTCAGCTGCCTTTAAGGATCTACAAACTTATCTCAGTTTTTAACCTGAAAACCTTCCATTTAGTACACAGCTGAACAATTACTGATTCTAGCATGAATCACTCCCCAAGATTTAGTACTTCAGTTATTAGTAATATACAGCATGCAGCAGACGCAAGAGCTTTTTTAAAGCTGGTGTTGAAATTGTGCTCTTCCCCATCACCTGTTTTCAGCACCTGGAGGGCCTATCTCAAGTTCTGAAGCATGTGTGCATTTCGTGAGTAAATAGTTTACATTCCTCCCATCATATGCAAGATTCACCTGACCAAAAGGTAACACCTACCTCTCATCTAAGGTAGTGAACTTCAGGCACTTTTTGTAAATAGGCAATGGCTAAATGAAAATATATATCAAAATATTAAATTTAGCCATCTAGGACATGATCTAAAACAGTCACATGAATCTCATCTTAGATGCGCTTGTGTCGCTTCAACAGAAGCAGCCCAGAGTGACTCGTTTCAGATTTTTAAGACACTTATGTAAGTGGCCAGGATTGCTCTGCCAAAGTTAAGCACAGTCGGCTGGGCTGAACTCGCATATCGAGCAGCTGCACTACCATGTCAGAGCAGGCACATGCAAGAGGAAGGATGTGGCTTCACAGTTAGTTTAGGAATACCCAGGTCTGTGCTACTGCCAGAAGGTACAGCCCTGCGCCCGCACTGCCGCTCACCTGACCTCAAGGTCAGGGGACAACCCTAGATGAGAACCAGTGACAAGGAAGACAGCAGCAATGCTGGCGGTTCCTCATGAAGGTCACACAGTGACAGGGACTGCCCATTCCAGCCAGCACAGGCTTCACCAGCTCAAGTCAATCATGGAAGCTCTTCTCCACACCCCCACACCCACCCTGGGAAAAAGAAGAGCCCAGCTGCACCTTGTCTGCAAGGCCTCGCTACAGACCATCACCAGGGCCCCTCTTTAGCCTTCCCCCTTCCAGGTCAAGCAAAGCCACCTCACTCTACTTCTCCCCACACACCACAGGACAGCCCCTCATCAACTGTCAGGAGGTGCAAAACAAGGCACCGTTTTTGGATGTAGCCTCACAAGCATGACTGAAAGCAAATCCCACTGGCCACGCCCTTGCTCTCGCTGCCCAGCATGGACTAGTCCTTGCCAGCACAGGAGAGACCTGCAGCTGTCTCAGGCTCCCTGTCCTGTGGGGTGGCGAGACCTTTCCTACAGGCCTCCTCCTCCCCATCGCCTCCTCCTCCCCATCGCAGGTACAGGTGCCAGATAGCCTCAGCTTTCCTGTTCACCCTCACTCCAGGAATCTAAGCCATGCACTAGTCCTACCACCACATCACCATTTTCAGCTACTGCCAGCTGTGATAGTGAAGAGGAAAGCCCGTCAGAAGTGTTTTCACTTTGTCGGCTCAGTAGTGTTCAGGAGAGGCCTTTGGCATTTCCGCATCAGGAGCTTGAAACTGGCCTGTTTTATGATCACTGCCTGAAAGTAACACGCATTAACTTTGTCCAGGTCAAATTTTGCCCATGCTTATATATATAATCTTATTCTCCTTGTTCATTTCTGTAGCTTTAGATTTCACAACAGAAGGTGAACATAAAGCTTTGAGCCTATGCGAATTCAGTGTTGCAGTTTTGGAATGAGAGGTCCACTTAACACTAATGCTACTACAGTATCTTCCCAGAAAATACCAAGTACTGCCCCAAGCATCCACCCCTTATAATTTTCCATCTGGTAAACCAATTTCCTGTGCTAGGAGGTAGCACAACACAGCTTTAGGGTGTCAGACTTCCCACAACCAATACAACTTTTTCTAAACTATTTTGCTAATACAGCTTGAGGAGCTGCCGTCCAGTGGCCAGTAACAGCAGGATCAACAAGGAAAAAGAAAGCCATATGTGAATTGCTCACTCACAAGTAGACTTCGCATGTACCACTCCTTCAAATGCTGGTGTTTCATTTTGGATGTGTGTGTTTGTACTAAAGTTCTTTCAAAAGGTTCCCATAACCTGGTATGCATTGCAGAGCGGCTTGCTCTATCTGAAGGATAACTCCACTATGAATGCCTCCACTACCAGCAGTCAACACACATACACAGAAATCCAGAATGCAAGAGACCATGTTTTTCTCAAATCCTAGAGAATTTAGTCCTTTATTCCCATATATCTTTCAACTCAGTTTAGAAAAACAGCTCTAGTTTAGGAATAAATCCTTGGATCTGCAGTCACCACAATGAGATCTACCTATTATCAAAGCACATCTGAAAGCAGACTCTGTGAAGATGTCAACATGTTTCACTATGCAAAGCAAGCTCATTGCAGAATATGAAAAATCACTGTGACTGTTAACTACATGGATTTCAGAGCAGAAGTAGGTGAACACAAGCTGAAGTTATTTGCGTTATAAATAAAGCAGAAGTAAAGCAGTTGTGCTAGCAGTGGTAAAGCACCTTCCCTATCCTCTCCAGCTGTCAGTCTCAACTATGCATATTTGAAAGCCATCTGGCACAGACCCCRACAGCCAGTTTAAATCATTTCATGTTTCATACAACCTCACCAGAGTGAGGCTGCTAGACACTGCTCTAATTTAAGTATTGATTTGCACTGGATTCCACTGGCTTCACGAAGTTCTGCACCAGCTTCATTCCCAAGTGAAGAACATTGGTAGACATAAGCAATGTAAAGCAATTGAAGTGCAATATCAACACTGATAGCAGTAGTACCCAGATGGAAATGAAAGGCAGTGTGTATTCTTTTCAATATGCTTATTAAGATCCTGATCTACTCTCTACTATATCTAAAGAACCAGAAGAGATTCAAAAATATCCCACTTTCTCAGACATTTTAAGGGCTAACCATACCTGTCAATTTTTCTATCCATTTCTTGTTACTAGGTCTAATGTAAAAATGTCAGAAAGCAAGTCTGGATGCACAACACAACAAGGACATTCCCTTTTYCTCCACTGTAGTATCAGAAGCCACCTAGGCATATAGTTCATGTGTCGTAACATTTTTCAATATTTTACCTAATGCAGACATCCATATGGATAGATCCAAATATACTTTTCTAGAACGCCATTAGGTGAAGGTTGGTACTCAAACCACTGTCCCATCTACTGTCAGAACAATAACTTCAAGTTCTCCTATGTGAAAAGGTTAATACTCTCCAGGGAATGGTTCCACGTGACTACTGCACAAGGAGGAACACTCCCACACCACCAAAGACTTGAGTTGCTTCCCTCGTGTGAGCCTCACTTCTCACCTTGGAGAGACTATTTTGTGCACAAGGATTGTGTAACAAATCATCTAGTGGTGCACTGAGTAGACGTAAAGGGGCAGAGATGGCACAAAGGAGTGGGGAATTATTRTGGTTAGTCCAAGACAGGATGGAAATAAAGTAGCCATGAGGCGACCTCAGCCAGCCCATGAAACYTCGCACTCACAGTGACAAGCCAAATAGGCAATTACAAATGATACTCTCTGTCCTCAGTCTCCTGGATGATGCTGATCAACCCAGCAGCTTCAGAAGGCCATCATAAAAGTCTGGCATAACTTTGGARTGTTAGAAAAGCTTGAAACATTAACAGAATTGACTAACAAATCTTTCGATGAGGACTTAAAAGACTCCTATCTCTTGAAACACCTACCATACAAAAACAAAATCTTCCCAAGCTTCTAAGTGACCTGCTTCAACTTTTTAGAACACTCTACAAGTATTCTTTAAAAAGTCTGCTGTAGCTATAAGACTGTTCTATTTCTAGTAGCCTAAGCTCCKTATTTCAACAAAGACCATACAGCTTTTTCTATGTAGTCAATATGGCTATTTCTTTTTAYAGTGGAAAAACTCCATCAAACACAGCTAGTGACTCTTCCTCGTATCTCCATATGGAGCTATCAATTGTTTTGATTTATTTTAAATCCAGAGAGAAGCCAAAATACACACCACAAGTAACATATCCTTGTATTTGCACAGACATAATCCTGAAAGATTGTGCCTGTGCACACAGAGGCAATCTTGAAAGAGCCAAGCAGACAAGCCACCAGTCACTGGTCAAATAAGTGCAAAAAGGGTACTTGATCTCTATGTAAGGGCACATCTGCAACACTCTAGTGAAGGGAACTAGATTTTTCTTTCATTAGTGTATGTAATGTAAAGGTGATTAAGGTCATCTTTGATTCAAAATCTTCATATTAATATTAAAGTTTGAGTCTTAATGAAGACATAGGCAGAAAAAGAGCACACCACTGTGAACCTTGGGTTCAGTCCCAGAAGTTAGACAGTTGCGTGAAGCAGAGCGGGCTGAATCATCTTTCCTGCCTTGAGTTGGGGGTTATTGCTATCAACTATGCAGAGTATGGTACATCCTGGGCCTCCTCTGACCAGACACTGTACACCAAGTGGTGAGAACCCAATAGTGTTGTTTTCCCTGCTGCTACCTTATCTTTCTGTGAATATAAGGGCACAAGTAAGGGTAGCAGATTACAAGTGATAGGCTCCCAGAAGTGTGTTTAAAGAACATGGTGTTTCCTGTGCTCACTGGGAATTAAGGCAACATCCAGCTCATATGCAATATTAAAAGAACTGAGACATACAAACCACCGAAGTCCACCATAAATAGGAGGCCATGCAGAAACTTACCTCTCTTCTCCAAAGCCAACAATAAGCCAGGACTACCCCTAGTGCTGAGACTGGTCATGTTGTAAGTGGCAGAACCAGCCAGACTTAGTGGCCAGCCCCAAAGTTCATCAACTGTCATTGTCAAAATGCATCCATGCACTCTTTAACTGCATAGTACAGTTGCAAACACCAGTAAGGAGGAATATATTCTCTCAGTCCATTCCCCTTCAAAGAAAAGGTGGATGTTATTTGTCTGCCTTGTAACAGCAATAACATTTTATCTCTTACTGGACAAAAAAATTTTTATATTTATTTTCAGAGCTATTTCTGACTTTTTTAAAAGTGCCTCCTACATTTTCCTTAGATTTCTTCTCCCACCAGACCTTTAAAATACCAACAGAGAAAGCCTCATGCCTACTTTGCAATTCACCAAAATTAAACTAATAACACCTCCTGCTGTCATCTGTCAGTTAGAGTAAGATTTTTAAGTGGCAGCAGAAATCATTTTCATAATGTTTACTGGAATATGAATAGCTTGAACAGACAGATCCTTCAAAGATACTGCTCATATCAAGTGAAATCTGTCATGAAAACTAGAAATTCATTTTTATTAATTGTATTTGAAAGCCTGGTAACTTATAAATAAAAGACAAACTGGACAATACCATGTATGTGTGCTGAAGTTACATTCAGTGTGAATAGGTGCAACTCTTCCAAGATGGGTTAGTCTAATATTTTGTCTGTTCATTTCATTGTACATGCCACCTCCTGGAAATCCTCCTTCTATAATGCTTATTATCATTGCTTACATAGTCTGTGTAAAAATGCTGAATATGTTTTTATTTTTTACAGGTATGCACAGATGGGGTTTCATGAACAAAAATTTCTTTCTTTATCACTCTGCTGTTCAATTAATGAACATGGTCTTTTCAGCTAATTGAAGCCTAAGTTAGGAGAACACTAACATTAGTTATTGAAAAGTGAAGGAATCCAATCTTCATAAAGACAAGCTATTTTGAATTACATTATTAATTCTTAATGCTTGTGAGAAATACCCAACCTCCACATACAGCATGCATCATAGAAAAGTGAACCTTTTTCAAACCAGCAACAGTATCACCTCGTGTCTGTTGCTTGTTCTCGTGCTGCCTCCTTGTTCTTCAATCTGTTAAACTTTGCAAGAAAAAAATGCCTTCAGAGAAAATTTAGCAGGTTTGAATAAAAAAACCCAAATAAACCTGCTTGAGACCATTGCACACACTCTAGAAAGCCAGTAAGCAGAGCTAATGCTAGTTTTTTAGACACAATACTGCAACTCCTAGATTTTATCTAGTTTTTAATTAAAATACTCTATAAAGATCCTTATCTCCTGAACTGCAACTTTTAACAAGTCTTATTATTATTATTACTCATTTTAAGACACGTTGAGAATATTAGAGAATACAAATTTAAGACTATTATTACAAAAGGATCAATAAAATTGCAATAAAGTAAGCATGCATTTCTATAACAAAAATATCTTACAGATTCAAGCAGTCATCTCTATTTCTCRAAATATATTTACTTTTAAATGCCCTGGACTAATCATGCCTGTTTGTTATTTTGCATTAAATTTTGCGAACTGAAACCTGATTTCRACTCTGAGAAAAATGTGAATCCCTTGTTGCACAACTATTATTTTCTCTTTAAAAACATAAGAGGACATTTATTAAAATAAACAGTTCAAACACTGAAAGACATTAGTGAGGTCACATTTCAGTGGTAAAGAATGCCATTAATATTTAGTCTACCTTAATGGAAGAAATTCGAGTTAGAAGATACTTTAGGTTATCTTGTCCACCCTTATGTCAAGGGAGACTTGCTTGCTATGGCATGCTATTGATTGTTTCGCCAGGTCCATTTTGAACTTRTCAGTTAATAGTAAGTTCCCAGCTCTAAAATCTTAAATGTTGGTGAAATGAATTCTTCCAAAGCATCTGTTTTTGAGGTGGATTTAGCAGGTCCAGCCTATGTTTCTTCCTTTTTAGTATCTTCATCTTGTGATTGTCTCCTATTTATCATATTCTTCTTTCCAAACAAATTCAAACAGTTAAACAAAAAATGAAAATGGTAGTAATTACTAGACCTCTGTGCCTTTGCTACAAGACACTTTCAAACCTCTCAATTTCCTCTTAAGCTTTCTACAACACGGTTTAGAGGTTCATAGTTTTAACAGCTGACAGAAGTTCTCTATATTGTGGTCCAAAACCAGTCACTTTCTAAACGAGATTCTAGACTACAGTGGATTTTAATTTGSAGGATTAGCCCCAGATTATTAGCTGAATATATATTACACGAATGGAGATCCTTTCGTTATACCATTATAATGCAACTTTGTGTAAGAAACCGATACACAGTTTACTCAATGCTAATGTTACAGAAGTCTTGTTTTCTGCTTTAAATTCCCACACACATTTGCTTTAATATGCAATAGTATGTGTGCATACAAAGAGCTCATCCACAATTCCCTTTAATATTAGTTTTGACTAGTATCATTTTTAGTTATTCACACGGAAAGCAGCATTCTTCTTTGAGTGGATTGAAGTAATAATGTTGCAATTCAGCACTGACATAGGAACATTGATTGGGAGAACCTGCAAGTGTCTGTACACAACACAGGATTCACGTTTCCTTCAGATAACCCAACCTGGGTCGGTTACCATAATCAACAGTAGGAGCAGCAATAAACCAGACCACACAATGATGCTGTTCCAGACCGAAAATTTCACATGAAAGCGTACAAGCTTTTTTCCTCACTGAATTCAGTGACCACTTTTTCCACTGACACCGAGAGTTTCCATTCATTATGCCATAAGTATTAAAGTCCTAGTACATTGGAAGCTATTCCTGACAGAAGAGCCAATAGTTTAAAGATACACAAGTCTACTTCTATTGGAATTCACGATTTGTGGTGTTTGGAAGAAATCCTTGAAAAGCGCCAACAAACAGGGGGAAAAAAAATGGCCCTGGCTATAGCTACAGCTGCCACCTTCTGAACACGCTGTATCGTGAACCAAGGAATTGGCAACTTATCTAACAAACACCTTTTCAAGCACCTAAACTCACTATTTTAACTCAAATTCATTGGGACCCAGGAATGTTTTAGAGATGCAGCAGCTTTTCTACGGGCGGTGGTTTTCCAGAGGCACACTCACCTCATTCCCCAGGAAGTCAAGATTGCCAGCCACTAATAACGGAAGATATTTCACAAGTACAGTGGGCTTGGAACTTGATTCCTAAGAAGGGACATGATTTGAATAGTCACCTAGCTAGTCAACCCTCAAGCACTGTGAAGCGAGATACCAGCAAACATTCTCAGAAGGAGGGTTTCAGACACAGCATAAGGTAATATCACCAGTTCCTCCTCAACAGACCTTGAGAAGAAAGCCTCAGCCTCAGAAGTTACAAATATAAGAATGACGTATATAACATATATTTAAGGATTTCTGTAATGCAGATCTCAAAATGACGAAAAAAAGCCCCTAAAATTTTGTTAGTGTGCATCTTTCTCTTCACCAGCCTYTACACCTTAAAGTCAAACGTAAAAAAAATTTACATGGAGCATGGAACACGCACAGCACTGCATAAACTCCCATTACAGCTGTACTAATACACTGCTCCTGAGGCTGCGAACCCTGGGACAGACTCACCCACAGGTCTCGGTTTTCAAACGCTTCTCCGGGCCCAGGCTGAGCCCTCCTGCCCCTGGTAAACACCGCTAGCACCGCCGCTCTAAAGGAAACGCTCCCGGGGACCACAGACCACCTCTGCCCGTCAGCTTTTCCTGAGACCTTCCTCCCAAAAATTCTAAATCCTTCCGACTTCAGCCTTTACCGACAGACTGAGGGGCTCGGCAGGAAGCCCGGACAGACGGCGGCGCTGACACCCGCCCCACTCCGCCCCACCGCGAGCGCTGCCCCCCGCGCTCGGCAGCGGCCAGCCATCCCCGGCGGAGGCTCCAGCCCGCTCCCAGACTCACGTGCGACAGCCAAAGGTTACACGCACCGCTGGGACGAGGATGACACCGCCGTTAGAGGCGCTTCCCACCGCGGAGCGGCCCCGCGCGGGGCCAGGCTCACCCGCGCCGAAGCGCCCCCGAGAGCTTCGTTCTCCCGGCACCCGAAACGGTGCCGCATCCCTTCCTCGTCCACGCCGGTCGATGAGCAGCCCGGCCAGGCATCGATAAATCAAAGCAGCCCGCCCGCTCCGACGGAGAGCTGCGTACGAGTCAGCCGCGGCCAAAAACACCGCCCCGGGGGCGCGGTGGGCGGGCGATGGAGGTAGAGAGGCGGCCGGGGAGGCTGCGCGGGTGCGGATGCCGGGCTCCCAGCCCCCGCGGGGCGGCGAAGTGCCCGGGATGTCGGTGTCGTGCTGCCGCAGCGGGCTAATCCCRGCTACTTAACCCGGCGGGCGGCGGGGGCTGAGCACCACCTTAATCCACGGCGTGTGCGCGCCCGCCGGCCGGCAGCTGCGGGGCCGTGGCGTGCCGGCCGTCTCCGGCCGCGGGGTCCCCGACGGTACGGCGGTGCGCTCCCGCGGCGGCTCAGACCCGCATCTGCTGCCCTCAAGGTCACGCCGCGCCCCGGCTGCACGGTGGCGGCCAGGTACACGCTCCGGTTACCTGCGTGGAGAACCGGCGAAAGCCTGGGAGAGCGGCACCCAGTCCCTTCGGCCGCGCCGTCCGCCCCCGGGCGAGCCCGGCCACGGCCCGCAGCCCCGCGGCGGGAGCGGAGTAACGCTGCACCTGCCGCCACGCCGCTGCCCGCCCCGGTCGGCCAGCCAGGAGGAGAGCCGCCCCGAGCCGCCGCCGCGCTTACCTCGGCGCCGTGGGGCCGACAGAGCCGCCAGCCGCGGGCCAGGACGAGGCGCCCGTGAACCTGCTGCTGCTGCTGCTGCTGCCGCCGCCCGCTCGCTCGCTCGCTCGCCGAGCGCACAAGGTCCCCGCGCTCCCCGCCCTGCCCACGGCCGGCCGGCCCCGCCGCGCCGCCCCCGCCCTGCGGCCGCGCGAGGGGGGCGGGAGAGGGGGCGGGGGGGGTGAAGCGGCGACCGAATTGGGGAGGGAAGAGGGAGGGAGGGGGCACCGGCGCGGAAGGAGCCGGGGGAGGAGAAGGAAGGAGGGCGGGAGGGAGGGGGGCGCGGACCGCCCGCCCCGCCCCCGTCGCCTCACCGGCAGGAATCAGCGATTCGCCCTCCTCGCGGGCGCTCCCGCCGCCGCCGCCGCTCCCGGGAGCCCGCCCGCCTCCGTTCCCCCGCACGCACCGGGCAGCGCCGAGCGCGCCGCCGAGCCCCTGCGCCGCAGAGCAACCGCTACAGGAGCCGGGCGCCACCGGGCAGGGCGGGGCGGGGCGGAGCGCAGCGCAGCGATCCGCCCGCCTCCCGCCTCCGCCCGCCCGCCGCSGTCACTCACTTGCCCGCGCCCGCCGCCCCCTCCACTCCCGGCGCCGCGGCCGCCGGTCCCCGCCGCCTCCCTCACCGCCTGCGGAGCGCGGGCCACGTGACGGGGCCCCTCTCTCGGCCGAGGAAGGGGGGGTCCCGACGTGCGGAGTCTTCAATGGGGGAGGCGGAGGCGGGGCCCCGGTAGGCACGGCGCCCGCGGGGGCGGGGCCCCTCGCCGCTGCCCGCCCGCCGCCGCCGCCACTGGCGGGAGGGAGGCTGACGCGCTTGTTTCCATGACGTCGGCGGGCGGGGCCGCGGCGTTTGATGGAGCCCGGCGGGCTTCGGGGGTCGGTGACTTTGCCACGAGCGGCTCCCGCGGGGCGGGGCGGGGGCGGGGCGGGGCGGGGCGGGGTGTCGCGTCCCTCCGCCCGTGGGTTGCGGGCCGCCGCCAGCGGGGACTCGGGCTGCCTCGAGGGGGCGGGGATTCCCCGGCGGCGGGAGAGGCCGCGGTCCCACGAGGGAGGGGCGACCACGGTCCAGACCGGGGCACCTCTGTTGCCCCGGTGGGCGGGGGCCGTGCGTGGGGCCGCGGCCGTCCCGGGGGCGGGGGCGACGCCGTCCGCGGAGGCGGGGCCGCCCTAAGGGACCGCCGGGCGCCCGGGGCGCGGTCCTCCCCTGCCCCAGGGGGCGCGGAGGCGCCGTGCGGTGCCGTGCGCGCCGGGCCCCGGGGCGGTGTCGCCCCAGCGCCTCCCCCTCCCGAGGGCCGCCGGTGGGAGCCGCGTTGGTGGCTGCTGAACAGCGGGCGCGGGGAGCGCGGTGGAGCCTGGGCGAGGCTCTGTTGTGTCTGTCGGGGTGCGCTGCGGCGGGAGGTCCCTGTTGCGTGGGACCGCTGGCGCGTCCGGAGCGGCAGGAACGAGCGTGTCGCTCGCTGCCGGTCGTGGGAATTAGAGAGGCGTCCACCGTCAGGCGTGCCCGCCTCTCGGGGAACCGTGGCAGCTCTCTCAGGAGAACGGGGAAGGTGTGGGGACCGCAGGTGTTCAGCGCTTCCCAGTCTCCAGCCGAAGGCTCTTCGATTGGAGAAAGAAAAACAAATGGCCTTATCAACGTTTGAGCCCAAGTGAGTTGTCCGGGGAGATGCTGGAAGTGAATAAGAGGACTAGGATTTAAACTGGAAATGAAAACCCTGATTTCAGTTATCTTCCAATCCAGTAGATCTCCCCCCGCCCCCCTTACCCCCAGTGAAAAACACCCATCCATAAACTGTATGTCATTCTTTAACCGCTTTGTGTAGTTTTTTGAGCTGTGTTTTGACATCCTCCCGTCTTCACTGTTGGACATCTCACTGGAGTGACTGGCCAGCTGTGTCCCAGGCTGTCAGGTTCTTTGAGCCTGTCGTAAATACCCTGCTTCCCCTTCGTTCAAATCCCACTGCTGCCAGAACCAGTGCTGCAAAGAAAATGAATGGAGAAGCTAATGTAGCTCTACAGTCGCAGACCCGAGATGGTGCAGAGCCTAGAGGGTTAAAGCAACAGGATGAAGTCAGCACAAAGCAGCCCATAAGGACTGGCAAATAAATAAATCATCCTAACTACGCTATTATTAYGGCTTGCCTAAGGTTCATTGTCTCTTTCTTTCTTACCTGAATGTCTGTTACATTTTTCTCCTTGTTCAAGAGAGGCAATCAAAAGAGACTGTGAGCAGTAAATGGCTCCTGCCCATTTTGGATGTTGCTAAAAATACTACCTTACCTCTCTATATCTAGAGGTCAATTGAAAAATCAAAATAATGAGGTAAGCAATCCTGCAGACTGTTCTGTTGAGGAGATTTCCTGTGTTTCTTCCCAGAAGGAGAATATAAAACTATCTGAACATACATAAAACAAATTCTCTTGCATTCTCTTTGCAGTTCAGCACCCTCCTCTGCACTGATGGCTGTAGCTCAGTGAGGCTTCCTTCCCCAGGCACTTGGAAATTGCATTTCTCAATACAGCTTTATAAGACTGGCAGATGTGTTCTGCACAGTTCTGTCATATCTCCTAGCTCTCGGGCAGATAAAATTAGCTTTGGTAGAGCTAAGAAGGAGATGATGTGTTTAACACACTGCAGTTTGGGTACATGTCTGTACCTGCTTCTGTTTGTCTTGAAGAAAGGTAGGTAGGTATGTTGTGCTTCAGTTCTTTTTCTATGAAATGGGAAAAATGTCCTATTTTCTTCACAGGAAGGAAGCAAAGGTGGGAGGGGTACATATCATCATTAACTTATGGTAGAATTCTCAAGGCACACAATTTTCAAGACACACAACAGTCAACTAATGTTTCTCTTGCATTGATTTACAGGGATAGCATAAAAGCATGCAACACATTGACTGAAAATAAGAAGAAATTTCTTATATCTCCACAGAATCTTCTCCCTGAGGATTTAAAACATTTCCAAATTAATCCTCAATCTCCAACACGCTTCATGATTTTTTTTCTTTTTTTTTTGGTGAGAAAATAGGTGCTCCTGCTGTTTCTAAAGATTAGGACATATAACTGACTAACAGAAAGCATTCCATGTAATGTGGGTCACCAATGGTATAGAGCAAGCAAACTCAAGATGCACAAAGGAATATTTCTGGAGATCTTTCATTTAAATTTTGAGGAAACATTACCATTTCAGGAAAATTCAGAGTAGTTTGCAGTGGTTTGCAGTTTGGAAAGGCCAGAGTTGACAAATCATTGCCAGTGCCTCAACTCATTCCATGACCGACACGACACAAGCATCATACATTTTAACAGACACAGAAAATGTGTCACAGGAAATTTAAGTGGGTTGTCTGTATCTGATCTGCTTACTATGAGACTTTTAAGACAAAGAGTGTGAATTAGAGTATTTCGATCTTTACAATATTTGGCCAAAAATGAATAAGGTGACCAAGGTCTAAGTGACCACCTCACCATGCTGTATCAACCAGAGGACTTCTGGCAAAATCTCATGATGGGCTTGATCTGAGAAGAGAAAATAGAAAACAGTTCGTGTATAGATCTTAACTTTTTTGAATCTGTTTTCTTGACTTTTCTGCTAGTGCTGATCTTGTTCAAACTCAGACAACTTATTAGATTGGTTGAAAGTGGAGAACACAGATTAAACATAAGAAGTTAGGGGAATATTTGTGTGTGATCAAGAAAATATGACTGTCTAAAGCTTCAGCGGGTCTGGCAGAACCAAATGTTTCTGCACCGCGTACCTTCTCTTGTTGTCTTTCTCAGCTCAGTATTACTGTTTGACCAGTATCTTCAGTCCACCGTGGAGAAGGTTCCTGTTTTCTATGCTCCTGGCTGATGCCCTGACTTCATTCCTGACAGGCCCTGGAGGCTGCATCTTGTGATTGTTCCGGTATCCTGCATCCTAAAAGATCAATCTGTTGCCTAAAAGACTAAACAGCCATCTAGATAGGCAAACAAAAGACCACTCCTTTTCTTGTAGGTGCCACAATGATCTAATTGCTCTATCATTCACCCATGCAACCTAGCAATGACCTTGTGTGACAAAACAATATCACCATTTCATTCTGAAATCGTCCACCCCACCATTATGAAAGAGGCCTATCTGTAAACAGTTGCATTTTTATCAGCTCAAAATTCTTTCTCTTGACTGTTCAGGAGCTCAGGATTTGTGCATAATGTGCTTCCCCTCGTGAATGCATATGATAATTTAAAATAGTTGATTTTATTTTCTCTATTCAATTTCCCTCCCAACAATTTTCGATTTATTTTTCTTTTAGTTTTATGTTATACTGTGATACTGCAGGATTGGGAGGGTGAAAGATTAAAAGAATAAGCAAAGAAATGTGAGGAGTAACAGTTATTGCACAAATCAGTTTTCATGTACATTGTATTTGAAATAGATCAGAAAAAAAATACGCTGGATTTAATATGTTAGCTATTTCTTTTTTACGTGTTCTTTTCAGGTACCACTGCAGCCCAGCAACATTACAGTCCCAGACCAGATGAAAGAATGGAAAGGTATTTCATGAATAAGGGCATGATGTCTACATGCAAAGAAAAAAAAAAACAACAAAGCATAAATCCTGGAACTGATGGAGAATTTGACCAATTAAAGGAATTCCATCAGGCACCAGAGAGGAGAAGAAAAAAAACAGAGCAGGGTAGGATAGCAACAATTTACACATCTGTAAAGAGCAGAAAAAAAATTAAAACCATTTGGGAAGCCTTTCATGATAAAACATAAATAATTAAATAATGGGTGCTGATGACAGTATGACCATGGCTGCCTCTTAGAAAGTGAGAAATGACTRGTGAATGGATGTATGCTATCACTCTGTAAATAACTACTAAAAAATGCATTCAGCAAGCATCCAGCTACCTCCACGGAAGCCACTTTTCCTACGTAGCCCTTCCCCAGTTTGGAGCTGATATGTTCTCCCTCATGGCCAATTCGTTCTTGAATTCCTAAAGGATGACCAAAGTTTTAAGGAAGGCTGTCCTGGAAGCAATTTTGTCCAATTCATTAAAAAGCTTTGTTAAAAAATACGCTGCTGTTTCCATTTCCCTGAGCTGCTGTTAGCCATCATCTCGCAGTGCCTGTCCTTGCTATGGACATGCATTGCTCGTGCAGCTCACCTATCACCCCAAGACTCAAAATGTAGGGGTGTCCGTTGTACTTACCAAAGTACAAAAGTGCTTCTGGGGGTTCATAGTATGTACAGTTCTGGATTGAAATAAAAACGTTAGTTCATTAGGTTTATGGTACTGTGGGTGCTTTTAAATGTGTTGCTTTTTAAGGCTTCTCTGGTAAACTTGTCTGATGAAATTGTGGACTTGTCTTTGAGAGCCCCTTGTCAGCTGATGTTAGTTTGTGAGACTTCATTGATTTCACTCCTTTTTGTGGACCTATTCCCGTTCATGCTGACTGAATATCTCGTTTGTAAATGGTAATGTTGTGTTCCTCCTCTCTGTGATCAAGTGACAAGGGTCTTACTTATTTTTCCTCCTCTCCCCAAGATAAGAAGCAAAAGGGGTAAGCAAGCTATCTCTCTTTGAGGCTAACATCAGCATCACTGACCAGTCTGAGTCACACTCCTGACTCACAAAAATTGGTCTTAGGAAGAGTAAGTGTAGCCCCTCCTCGATCTCATCAGAGCTGGGTAATTTTCTTAAGGAGAAAAATAAATTGTCTCTTAGCAATGCTACTTCAAAGTCCTTTGGATAAGAAAATAGATAATTCAGTTAAGCCTTAGGTTCCTTCAGCAAACATTAGCGCTTCTGCCCCTTGGCAATTGTTCAAGATGGGTTTGAAACATTTAAGAGTCATTAGAGGTAATAGTTCCCATTCTGCATTTCTTTCAAGGAGGAGTAACAGGTAAGATGCACTACCTTGTTTCTACTACCTTAGTCAAGAATTAATCATTCAAATGATAAATGATGACGAGAACATAGCCGAATATATTATTTGTTTACTTTATTGATCACATACAGCTCTAAATCATCTCGGCTGGTTTTAAGATACTAAGAAAAATATCCCACCTACCTAAAATTGCATTTAAAGAATATTACTAACGACCTACTACTGCACGTGCATTTTTTAACAGTTTAAACCTCTGGGCTCAGCCTTGCAAGACTTATTCAGGAATAATCTTTTTTCAGATTACAAATACAGATTTGAAGACTGTCAAGATCAAATTTTGGATATCTATGAAAAGGTGTAGATATAAAATATCTACAAATATAAAATATCTATCAAAGCTTCAAAACAAATCACTCTCCACAGTAGCATAAATATTAAGGTGAGGAGGAACAAAGTTTTAAAAATAATTCAGAATGTTGCTTGTCAGCTCATAAAAACGAGGAAAATTAACTAAGTTCTTGTAATATAAACTATATTTCTATTATGTACTAGTAGAAAAGATCAACAGGATTTTCCTCTGCCTAAGTTCCCTTTTGTCAAGGGGGTAACATGGTAGCCTTGTATTGAGCTACTGAAGCTTGAATATATCATGTTATGGGTACATCTAGTAGTAGTACTGCTGTAGGTTATCTTCAGGCTACAATATGTTATCCAGCAGTAAAGGCAGTTTGTTTTAGGATAGAAGTGGATTAAAAGATAGAAAAATATTTTGTGATAACAGCAGTCCAAACATTGACAATGTTGTTATCTTCAGTTCTGACTGAATTCCGTGAGAGTTGTACATGCTTAATAATTACTAAACTGACACCTATTTTAGTAAAAATATCTTGGATTACTAAAAGGTATTTTAAAATGAATACACGTAAAGTGCTTTTAGATCTATTCAATTTTAGATTTACAGTAAAACTTAGATTTGTTTATCTTTTGTGTTTCACTCAGCTTGATGTTAAAAACAACCATGTCGTTTCACTGTTCAACGAGTTCTCGGTGCCTTCCACGTTCAAGCCCCCAAGCCCTGGCAGTGCCTTTATTATGCAAGCCATACACTCAGAATGGTCCACCAGGAGAGCAGAAAGGGCCCACAGCTGGTCTGTGAAACTATGGTTTGGAGTAATTGTATGAGATGTCCTTGATAGCATATGAAGTGGTCTTTAGAAGTGTTTCAAGACCAGACCAGCCAGCCACAGGAAGAGAGCGACTGTGGGTCCTGTAATGGATGTAGTGCATGGAGTTTCTTAGGAATAAAGTTTGAGTTGCAGGGTCGAAGTGCCAGCACTATCATAATCTGTTTTGAAAACTACGCTGAGACTTCAGCTTTGATCTTTGTAATCACTATTTGTTTATTTGCCTCCCATCTGTGCGTGATTCTCATCCGTGATGCTCTGTCAAAGTACAGGGAAGTGTAAGCACTCAGAAAAGGGTCAAAAATCCCCCTCAAAAATAGTGTTGGTATAAATAAATATAAAAATATACATCTACATAGAGAGATATTGATTTAGAAGGAAACTCTAATTTAAAAATATGTTAAAATTTTTATTGTTAAAATTTAAAATTTAAAATCCAGCTAAAACTCTAAAATAGTATTATAATTAGCGAAACAAATAAAAATTTAAAAATTGTAAGGCAACAGTAAAATAACCATAAATTCTATTGGTATTAGAAAATCCACCTTTTTACCTAAACCAAAATTGTTCCTTTATTACTGTTTTTTTCTCATGCATATCCCTATCCATTTTAATTTTGCTGTGAAGAGAAACAAAAATAACCATTTTAGAAAAAAAAGTTAAGAGATCTGATGATTTTTATGGGAACCATACAAAATGTTATTTGTTTGTTTGTTTTGGGGTTGGTTTGTTTGTTTGTTTAAAAAAGAACCAGAACTTGTATGGTAAACAATGAATGTTAACCATAAAAAATTAAATCAGCAAGAGTTAATTAAGAGCTCTATAGCCAGAAAAAATATTGTGTTGTACAGATAAGGTTTGTTTGGGTTTTTTTTTTAAACTCTGATCTATTACTCTTTTCTAAATTAGATAAAAAACTCCATGAAACATTAAATTGGCAGGCAAGTAAAGCTAAGATAAAGCACCTCTCTTAAAACCATAATGCCAGGCAATTCAGAGATGTAGCTATAACAATACTCTTATCCCATACTGCAGTACTTTTAGTGTGTGGAGTTTCTCATTGTTGACTGAGATAGATAAGAACACATAATTTTTTGCCTGCCTTCAAAATTTTTTGTTTTGAGGTTGAGGGGTAGAGTTTTTTAATAGTTTACTACAACATTTCTACTTTCCCCTGCAATATGTTCTGCACATTGGAATGTATTCTTATAATGTTTTCAGTTTTATGGTTGAAAAAAGTAAATACCATGATGTGCGAAGAATCAATGAAAATAATATATATCTCATACTTGTATTAAATGAGGTGCTTTTTTTATCATTCTGTTGCAAGCTCCAAACAGAACAGGTATGTAGATTAACTTGAACTTGTACATGCCTTTGCAGGTTTAGGACATAAACTGCCTAAAGGAACTCACGAAATTATATTACTTGTGTTGTGTCAGGGAGTTTCTGTATCTCTCTCAGTATAGACATTGTCTTCTGTGTGCAATATTAAAAAGCATTGGACAGAACTCCAGTCTGTCCTTTGAAAATTTAAACAAGTGCACTGATTTGTCATTGTTAAGTAGAAAAATGAATGTTTGTTGGTGTTTTTCTTCCAATGTATTTCAACTTTATTGCACTCTTGAATTACATCAAAGAAGCATCTGATCTGAAGCCTCATAGTGTGTGTCATTTTCAGCAGGGTTACAAGGATCAGCAGGAATTTTTTAAAATAGAAATCACTGGGCAGGTCCAGCTTATTTTGTTGTTCAACTTTCCCCACTTTTTACCTATGGCCCACTGGGTGGAAAGGGCGAACAACTTTGCTGAGTGCTCACCTCTTCGCCAAAGTGGTAGGAGGGAGGAAGGAAGGAAGAAAATTAAATAATGAAGTCCTGGTTCCACACACCCTTACTCAGCTAGCACTTAGTATATGTTAACCTATTGGAATATAGAGATTTAGAAAGACATTTATTAATTCTTCAGAGTAAGAAGAAATTAGAGGGGTAATGGATCTCAAGCAGCTCCCGAGTCATTGTATCTTAGATATTAGTTAGTGGACTGGTGCAATCCAGCCACCTCCTATTTTTCAGGGCTGTATTTAAAAGAAGTCTCAGTCTACAGGAATTAAAAACTAAGTGAGCACAAAAGTACAAATAATTAGTCATATAAAATTCACCTGTGTTCCAATTCCTTTAATCTGTATTTTGAACCACCAGTGAAATATGAGGTGTAATAAATCCAAATGTACCTAAATTATATGTCAAAGGTATTTTATTAGTGTTTAAGACAGATATTGCATTTTTATGCCATAGTCTGTATGGTGTGGTATGTTTCCACTTGGCTTTAGTGATGCTAGTTTTAGGGTATTATTGTTATTTTACTATTATTATTATTATTATTATTATTATTATTTCTATTATTTTTTTTTGTTTGTTTTTAAACGTGTCATGAGGTTTCTGCATGCTGCTTATACAATGCTTCTTCTTGATAGTGACTATCTGTTCTCTAATTTTTGCTTGCTTTTCTATTGTTATTTCTAAATCGTGTACATTTATCTGATGACTGGAGGATCTGTTTATGTAATACAATGATTAAAGAATAGTTGTCATAATTCACTGTATATAAATGTCTTAGGAGAAATAATTTTTAGTATTTGGTGCTTTCATTTTATTCTACAGTGTTCGTATAGTATGATACATGTTATGCATAAATCTGATTACAAAGCAAAAAAAAATCAAAATATAATCAGGTGTCCCTGATGAAAGAGGAGCTTTATGTTGTCAAAATCAAATGCAAGAAGGAGTAAAAGGTGATATTTGTGAAAATTGTAGAAGACATATCAAAGTTTCATGAGAATTCAAATGAGCTAAAATAATATTTGTGTACATTGATAAGACAATATGCTTACTTTTTATTATGGTTAAAAGGGGAATAGCCTTCTAAAGGACTGTCAGTGCAAGAGCTTTCAAAAAAGCTAATTCACTAAATGCCAGATAGTACCAGTTTAGTTGGTAAATAAATAAAGCAATATTCACCAGAATGAGCATGGCAGAGCCAAGCTTCTTACAGTCGAAAGAAATCCTCGGGGGAAAATATCCACATTTTATTATTATCTCCTCTGATATTTGCTGTTCTCCATAGTTAATATTTATCCTAACAATAGGTTTAATATTGCTTTGATAAAGAGAAGATATAATGAAAGAAAATGTGTATCAACCATTTATAATATCAGTTTGTTCTCTAAATTACAAAATTCAAATGTCCTTAATAAAGTTTACAATCCTTATTTTTATAGATAAAATCTAATCTACAAAGAAATATTTGTTATCCTTTGTTACACTTTAAGTTTCATATATTGTTCACTCATTAAATTTAATTTTACAAGTTAATAACGGGGCTGTATTTTTATTAATATAGTTTGATATAATTGTTGCTCCCTATTTAGTGATAGTATAACCTTGCAATTAAACAATTTGCTTTACCCATACAAAAGGTTCCCATGATATTTCCTTTTTTTTTTGTCCACTGAATTGCTGCCAGTTCTTAGGTGAAAGTATTTGCTTTTCCTTCACACTCTCCTATCCTTTTATTTAAGGCCCACTTAAGTGTTCTCCTGAACTTTGGATGTCTGATGACAGGTTTGCAAGGTTTAAAASATTTGATTTGCTGGGCGCTGCCCTTTGGAAATGGAAAACGCATAAGAAAAAAGCAGTATTGTCTCTGAAGGCTTGAATCAAATATAAATTGTGTTTTCTAGCTGATGTAAACCTACAACGGCTATGCCTCTGCATGATAATGATGAGATGCTTTATAGGACAATAATTTGAGTTTATATTTTTGATGGATGGTTGTCTTCCTTTAATTGTACCTTTCTTATAAAATAAGTTATGTGGTCTTTTACTACTGTTTTGTAGTCTCTCACTACTAGCTTATATAGTCATCAAGAGTCCTGTCTGTAGTGTGGTGTTGACTCATCAAATCTGTAATTAGGCACCACTTTATAAACGTTCGAGGTGCTGTGTCACAACTGAGTATTTACATCAGCATTACAGCCTGACAGAGATCACTGCATATTTCTGATGTTTTTCAGAGACACTCTCTCCTTGTATGTTGTCAGAGCCGCTTTATCCATGAAAAACCTTTCTCTCCCCTAGCAGCTTGAAGATCTTTAGAGAGATCCTCCCTTAGAAGAGAGGACTTGTACAGTGTGATGACAACATCTATCAGCTTTTCTTCAGGAAAAAAAAACAAACAACAAATCCCATAGTGTCGGTAACATTGCACTGAGGAGCTTTCAGGAAATTCTTTACTAAAAATTATCTACCAGATTGTTTATGCTATGGGGAAACAAATGGTAGGGAAAGAATAAGGCAAGAATTAACCAAGCATGAAGATCCAAATCTTGAAAATGTAAATCCAGTATCTACCAGAGGTATGTGAAGGGAGCAAACCACATTCTGTTTCACCCTTACCTTTTCTGAAAACATCCTCTGCTAAAGCTGAGGATGAAAACTCGCCTATATGTCTATTTGACCATTACATTTGGTTATTTATAAATTCATTGCTCTTTTCCTTGTACATATTCATATTTGTAGTTCTTCAGTAGCCAACAAGCAGTAACCAGAACACATATGTGACAGCACAGCTTACCTACTCCAACTTGAAATGTTGGCTACTGGCTAGGATGGGTTCTTAACTAAGTTTTTCTCCCTTTTGTTCAGTTTTTACATCAAATACTGCATATTACATCCAGATTTTGATAATGAAAGACACTACTTTAGCCAAATGGCCTCTATGGGTAAGACAGAAACATTTTTTATTTTCTAGGACAATTAATTAGGCATCTACACTGTCACTCCCACACTTAAATTAATCTCCATATGTTCAGTTATCATAGGAGGAGAAAAAAAGAAGAAACTGAAAAGAAAACTCATAGCACAGCTCTACAATGTATTTTTCAGACACCTAGATTTCTGTCAGTATGTTGGGAATTCATAAACTCTTAATTACATRCTTAACTAATCAGCACACTTCATAATTTCCACACAAACAATGGCTCTGTCACTTTTTATCGTATTTTTAAAATAGAGGGGAAGAAAAAGAAGTGTCGCTGATGAGATTTTAGTACTTTTATTTCATGCAGTTTAGGATAGTTGCTATACACCCGTGAAATACTACTTCTGATTGAAATACCACTTCTCAAGTTACTTGTTTTGTGATATATTGTCTTTGGTTCATTTAATTTCTTGTTTCATTTCCTTGCTCATTTGGAAAACAAAATCCATACTTTCTTGGTAATTTTTCTGAATTGCCAAAGTTCTAATAGGTCTTGTTGGATACAGTTTTAGATCACCTTTTAAATTGTCTTGTGTGATGGGTGAAAAAAGAAATATTGAAAGCACGTCTGAACTACTGAAACACTTTAACATAGGAAATGTTAAGAACTTGCAGCTAGTGAAATGTAGAAATATTAATCTGTACTTATGTATCCTTGGCCTGATACAGTTGTTTTCTTTATGCAACATTCCTGTGTTTTAAGGCATTAAAAATGTTCCCAGCCAAAAGTTCCCACCCTTGCCTACAGCGTTTCAGTTGCACAAGGCTCAGTCTGACTGATTAGTGCACATGAGGGAACAGACTTTAACCATCGTATTGGGTCGGGCTGGGATGGAGTTACTTTTCCCCAAGGCAGTCCCCATGGTGCCGTGCTGTGTGTTGGTGCTGGAGAGGTGTGGATCACACATCGCTGTTTGGCGACTGCAGAGCAGGGCTGGCACAGCACCAGGGCTGTCTCTCCGACGTTCTCCCCTCTCCAGCAGGCTGAGGGTGGGCCAGTTCTTGGGAAGGGACACAACCAGGACAGCTGACCCAAACTGACCAAAGAGGTATTCCATAACATGTGGCAGCTGCTCAGCAATGAAAGCTAAGAGAAAGGGGATGGGGGCATTTCTTATTATGATGTTTGTCTTTTGGAGCAACCACTACATATATGAAGCCCTAGTTCCTAGGAAGTGACGGGACATCTGCTAATGGAAAGTAGAGAAGAAATATTTTGTTTTCTCTTGCTCTGTTCACAGGCTTTACTTTTGCTTTATTAATGCTGAGATTAGCTCAGTTAGTTAGGGCACGGTGCTAATAATGTTAAGGTTGTGAGTTTGATCCCTGTGCGGGCCATTCACTTAAAGTTTGGACTCAATGATCCTTGTGAGTCCCTTCCAACCCAGAATATTCTGTGATAAACTGCCTTTTTGTGACCTGTGAGGTTTTTTTCATCTTTTTTTTTTATCCTCACCCTGTCCTGCTGAGTGATAGAGTGGCTTGGTGGGCACCTGACATCCAGCTGGGGTCAAGCCACCACAGCCATACAGGCACAAACCTTTCATGCAGGGCTGCCTAGCTAGTCACAGACTCGGCCCTTCTTCTAGGCTGGTGCACATGTGTGTTTAGGATGCTTACCACACAGGTCTGGCTGTGATAAGGAGTTTTCTTCTCACAGCTTTTGGAAAGAAGAATGACAAACAGATCCTAACCTACAGAAGCAGTTGAACCATGCTGGTATTACCATTCTTTGCTCTGCAGTACTTCAGTGCATAGCAGGTACTCGAAACCCACAGTTCTACGAACTTGTTGACCTGCAGGATTTTATAGTTGCAGTAAACAAAACCACATTAAGGAGGAAAGAGTTCAAGTCTTTATGTAAAGTTCTGCTTGATATGCCTTATCTTTGACAGGAAAGTTCTGTGACTTTCCTGTCTTTCAGGTTTCATTTTTAATTTCTGTGTCGTCTTAAGTCTTAGGATCTTATTATTTATTTGCTTTAATGTTTTCTTCAAGCCACTGCCTACTTCCTTGCATTTTTATTTCCAACCAGGTTATTCTTCATGTATAGCATTAGGACCATTAGGACAGAGAAGACTGTTTAGTTGTAGCCACACTAGTGCTTCTTTTTTTTTTCTTTTCTTTTGTAGAGATCAAAGAAGGATGTTGGGACTTAATCAGTTGTGTCTAAAAGCAGCCTTCCCTTCCCTTCCCTTCCCTTCCCTTCCCTTCCCTTCCCTTCCCTTCCCTTCCCTTCCCTTCCCTTCCCTTCCCTTCC
>JACAXG010000009.1:15250697-15260969 GCA_018881555.1 Amblyornis subalaris | reverse complement strand
TCCTCCTTCTTCTTCTTTGTCTTTGTCTTTATCTTTGTCTTTGACTTTGTCTTTGTCTTTGTCTTTGTCTTTGTCTTTGTCTTTGTCTTTGTCTTTGTCTTTGTCTTTGTCTTTGTCTTTGTCTTTGTCTTTGTCTTTGTCTTCGTCTGTCTTCGTCTTCGTCTTCGTCTTCGTCTTCGTCTTCGTCTTCGTCGTCTTCTCCTGTCTTTCTCCCTTTCCTCCCACCCTTCCTCCCTTCCTCTCTCCTTTTTTTCCTTCTCTCCTTCCCTGTCTGTAGAGTCACTAAGGAATTCAGTGAGGTTTCTGAATTGATTGTAACATTAAAAGAATTGTTCTTCTGTGTGAGAACAAATAAGAGACATTTAGTGAGAAAATTTCCATGGAAACAATATTTCAGTGGCAATGAAAAATATTTCTCACCACAATGTGCTAAAAATACCTTCACAAATAACTTCATAAAATTGGGCAAGTTTTTTATTGATAGCATGACAGGAAAAACCATTGTATTTTTCATCTGGAGTATAATACACCTCATTCTGAGTTCTGCATCACTAATTCTTTAGTAGGATAACTTTGCATTTGCCAACCTGCTTTTTTAAGCCTATTCTGATGTTAGTTATTCCTATTCATCTAGACAGCAGGATTGCAAAGCAAAGTGGGCTACGTTGTGTACTTGGTTGCTTGCCACTTCCCAAATTCTGCATTGTTGCTCTTTCACAGCAATACTTAATCAATTTCCCTGGAAAAGAGCAAGAAGCTTGTATCTGCACATTCTTTGCTATTGCAAGAAAGCTGTGTCTTCTTTTACCTTACTATTTTTATAGAAAGAAAGATTGATTGACAGTTCCTCTACAAGGTACAATAGAGCAGTTAAATTGGATAAGCAGTCCTTTGTGAAAACTCTCATAGTACCATATATTCTGCTGCTTCTATCATTTGGCTTATGAAATTCCCTTTGGGATTTCAGTTTTATCGCCAATAGTCATGTACATCCTTGTTTTTTGTTGTGGTTTTTTTTTTTTTTCTGCATGTAATTTTCAAGTACAACTATAAAAGCATATATCTGTGATGATTTGTGTCTCTATGTAGCTGATTGATACTGTAAGGTGTACACAACTGGGTTGCGGACTGCGACTCTGTTTTGTCTGTAAGGGTTGTATGGTTRTGATTTGTTTTCCCACAGTGCTTCACTATTTTAATGAAGTAAAATTTCAGTGGGATTATCTGTGTAGTTGGTTTGTATAGCTAATTGAAACATTGTAGTCATAGAGGAAGGAGTTAGTTTCTAAAATGAAATAGAGCTGTACAGATCACTTGGTCAACAGGTTTGTCCATCAGGGTTTTGTGGTCATCTGATGGGTCTTGTCTGACAAACAGACTGGAAGGCTTAGAACAGAAGGAGCTAAAGTAAATACATATACCTCTTCATTTTTGTCAGCCTATTTGAGGAGAAGTTGTCTGCAAGAGCAGTTTAAAGAAAGAGGAAATGTTCCTGTCTTGTTGCTGAACGCTGGGCCCTTGGGGCTTTCAAGATGTATGGCCTTAGAAGTCCTGTGTTTAGACCTCCCACTTATATAGCAATCTTTGACTATCCTTTTTTTCTCCTTTGAGCAGATGAAACTCTATGCTTGAAAAGGTCATGTAGAAGGGCAGTTGCTCATAATTATTGTGGGGGTTTTTTTCTGAGAAAAGCTGTGTTTAAGTCTATGGTCATAGTCAGAACTGGATCTTATGTAAACATAGCTGGATTTTAGCTCTTAGAGGAAATGTTAGATGGTTGGTCTATGTTCTTAATTGGAAAAGTAGCACTTGGATTCCATCCAGATGGTGGAGGTCTCGGAATGGGAGTCACTAACTGCATCTCCTCAGTTACACGAGAGTGTCCACAGCTGGGCGCTTTATTGGGTGCTATAGTGCAGAGCAATACAGGTTGTGCTCTTGTGGTGTCTTCTCTGCCGAGGACCTGCTGCTCTATGGCTATTTGTGAACCACTGCCAAGAACGAGTGTATCACCAGCGTAAGTGCCTTAAGAAATGACTTGCAGAAAATTAGGGAAACTATCACAATTCAAATATGTAAATACTTGAACATGAACAAAGACTTTAGGAAGTTAGGGGTAGTAGAACAAGACTACACAGCCTCCTCTAGTCATATGATGGTAAAGCAAATTTAATGTTCTTTTGAACATGAAATTATGGGAAAAAATGGTTTGATATGTCAGATGGGGTATGCAATGATGAAGTAATTATACCTTTGTCATATTGATAAAAAAATTATTCTAAAGATCAATGTATTTTTCTTCAACATTTTGTCCATCTATGTAGTAACACTTACTTACTTTTAGATCAGTAAACTGAAAGCTGAATACCTCTGACTTATTTGTGTACTGGTGGGAAAGAAAAGGCCTAAAATTTGTATCCTGAAGAAGAAATTGAGACAGAACTCTGAAATGAAAGTTTGACTGAAATAACAGATTGGAGGGAGAGTACATACTCTTATTTACAAATTTGACACAGAGTGAAATGAACACGAGAGCTGAGATCATTGAAAAGAGTGAAGAGAGAAGTGAAATGAAAATGAAACCAGTTTTAAATGGAAATTTTAGGTTAGGTACCAACAACATGAAGCCTTGTTAGCCGTACTGCACAGGGTTTTGTGGCTGATAAAATAGATAGGGTCAGGATCCATCCACCTTGACAGTCTGAAATGCCTGTAGTCTATGGCCTTTTCTGGAAGASTCAATTCTTTTTAAAAATAATCTTAATATGCAGGTTTTGTKATGTAAATATGTTCTAATTAGGTATATCTGCATTGATTGAATGACTTTTTGTGCTTGGAAGTTTTGTGGCAATCTCATTGGTGATCATGCTTGAAAACACTTGCTTTGAGTAGACTGTCTTCTCTGCACAGTGAATTTAATGAATACCCTGAGCTTCAGCATTTGCAGTGAGAGGTCCTTTTAAATGGATTTTGGAATGTCAGCTTGAACATACYCTTCTGCCTGTGATCCAAAGCAGTCACCCATGTGAAAGCTTTTCAGCCTCTATTTGTTTGTGCTCTTGGCTCCAGTGGCAGTCTAGGTCTTGCACAGTTGATTTAAGATGACTGTCAATAAGCAGTTTGCTACTGTTAAAAGTAGTGGTAGCAGCTTAAGCACAATATGTAGACTATAACTTGGAAACCTTCAATTTAGGAAACTGTTACACGACAGTTACCTTACATGACATATTAAATAGCATGTAGCATGACASACTTGAAATGGGCTTGTAATAATGAGCATCTTATGCAATAATTATCTTAACTAGATCCCTTTCTTTGCCCTACCTGAGCCTAGATCCAGAAAAGCATACATTTATGTGTGTCTTCACTGATAGTTTTTTTGACCCCTCTAGTGACCTCCAGCCAAGAATTAGTAGCCACTTACATTGCTTATACCTAAACTTTACTCTAGCAGAGTCTAGCTTCATTCTGAAAGATGTGAATGTCCTTCCCGGGGGCTAATCTTGTTGCTGTGGAGTTTGGAAAGTGGATCGATGCTGAAGTGCTGTTTATAGGCTGCAAATGTAGGTAGTTAATTCCAAACTATGGAAATTCAAACTTGCCATTGCTTGTCACCTGTGTTGTCTGTTTCTACCACTAGAATTCTTCAAGTGGGCATAGGTCGGACCTGAGCGCTCAGAGGTACTGACAAACTCACAGGAATGAAAGAGTCACTGGAATGCAAAAATTAGGGATTGGCTCCCAAATAATCTAACCCACTGCATGTATTCAGAGAACACGACTGAAGAAAACCTACCCTAAACCCTAACTGTGATGATGAAAGAGCCCCCTTTAACTGCTAACGTAATGGTTAAGCCTCTCACCTGTTAGATAGAGCACATGACTCTGATTTCGTTTTGGAGGAGATTTGCTACTTCCTGGTGAAAATCTGCAGAGCAACCATTAAGACATTCCGTATTCTTGTAGCCTCTTCTGATGAAAGATGAGAAAGAAAAGTCATTCTGTGGAAACACAGTGTTCACATAGGTGAGGCCACATCCAGGGTGCCAGCAGCTGTGGTGGGTGCCTGAACATACATTGTGACTCTCCTCCCAGGCTGATAAGGAGAGCTCCTTCTGCTTGGGTTGCTTCAGTTTTTCTACTCATCCAGTCTTCTCACAAAGGATATGAAACTTCTCATCCTGTGTTTCCCAGAAGTGGCTTTCTTCTGTTCTCATAATGAGGAGAGGATTTTTAATTTTTCTTTTTAAGTATTCCAGAATATTATTATTATTATTTGGGATAGGTTGGTTGTTTTCCTTGTGTTTGTACAAATAGGTTGTCAGTGTTTCATTCAAAGCCAAAACAAAGCTGAGAGAAGACACAGTCCAATCTAAATGAAAGGACTGCAAGCACTATTAACTCTCCTCCAATATGGAGCAGATGGTGCTTGAGAGAGATGGGTCAAACATTTCTGGAGATCTAACTCTCCTCAGCACAGGGAAATGCTGCAAACTCGTCCCAGTGCTGCTAACAATAGTTTTGGTCCTCAGGTGCTGGCAGCATTTAGTGCCCTAGGGTAAACAAAGCTGCCAGCATTTTCAACACTGTTATCTATTTAGAGCAGACCTAATCAACACTGCTTAAAATGCTAGAGGCCGTCTGTGCTCTGTTTGTGCTATAGCTCCCAGCTTTACTGAGTAGACAAATCAGTCAAGATTTTAGATTTTGACATGGTTTAGAGCCTTTGCAGCTTACAGAGAGTAGTAACACATTTAGCTACTCCTTGAGAGCTGGGATGATGGTGAGAAGCATAGGAGGTTTGGAAGGAATGCAAGGGGTGTCATGTGGTGAGCCCTGAAGAAAACCTGCTCATAATCTTGGTCCAGGCAGGAGGCTGCTATTTGAGAATTGCAATCAATCATCATCAATGATGTAACACAAATCTTCTGTTACTGCAGAATAAAAATGATTATATGTATTTTTTCAATTAAAAGTTAGTAAATGAACTGTTCTTCCTAATCTTAAACTAGATGATGAACCAGACTGCATAAATACAATCTTGTAGATTTCAGCTGGATCAGAACATACTTTCACAGTTTTAAACTGTAGATGACTCTATTAAAACTTTTTATTTGTGTTCACTGGGTCAAATTCTTGGCTTCTGTGACATAAATCATATTTTGATCTGTAAATCTCACATGTGCTTTGCACTGTAAATCACATGTTTTTCAATATGCGTTGTACTGAAAAGTAGACAAAAAATCTTTGTAAGGGTCAGAGATAAGGGAAAAATATTGTTATAAAGCACAACTGGAAAACTGCACRGTGCCTTTTATTGTGCCTTATGGGACATAAAAATATATTTTAATGCAGGGTAATAAGGACAGAAAGCTTGGTGAAGGCCATTGGCTATTTTGATTGTCTGATTTCTATGTTTGCTTTGGTTTTGCCTTACTTTTACTGAATATTTAATATTTTTTTAAATATTAAGGCATTTATCCATTTTATTTTTAGATTTAGTTTCCTTTATGTTATTTGTATATATTTCAAACTATATTTTGTCATAGTATTATCAGAGTGTAAACTTTAAGGCTTAATTTGACTTCTTTCTAGCTTGTTGAGTGAGATTCTTGGGGAGACTCTCAGTTCATTTCAACTGGCATTTCTCTTTCAAGTTTAGGATAACATTCCTAAAAATGGAGATTTAGTCTACACAGAAATTATTTGTCACTGACMTTTTGTATTGCTACTCTGCCAAGTTCAAAGTACTGCAGAGTTGCCTTTTTTTTTCTCTTCAAGTTTAAATTGTTGCTAAGTTCCCACCACCATATTTGGTGTCATTGTTTCACTTATTCTATGTACTTTTGTGTTCTGACTAGATTGAAAACAGAAAAGTTCTAAGCATGCTTTGTGGGGTACTAAAGCAGCATTTAATTTCTGGCAACATATTGT
Source organism: Amblyornis subalaris (assembly GCA_018881555.1). NCBI lineage: Eukaryota > Metazoa > Chordata > Aves > Passeriformes > Ptilonorhynchidae > Amblyornis > Amblyornis subalaris. The sequence continues at coordinate 15,255,035 of JACAXG010000009.1, read as the reverse complement.
AGGTATTATCTCAGCTGTCTAGCAAAAATTCTTAATATGGGTAGGAGGAAGGAAGATGAGAAAGAGGCAAATCTTGCTCTTCCTTACATGGTTGTAGAAGACAGACAAGGGTGTGGAAGAAGCAAATACCATCTCTTTAATAGCCTGTGTAAAGGTTTTGGTAAGACCACAGGGTGGCTGCTGTCAATTTGCTCATCCTGAAATAGACCTTGGAAAACAATGGAGAAGTGGGAAAAAAGGTCACTAGCTGATCTGATGAATGAATATTTTACCTGCCAAAAATGTGCACCAGTTGACTTCCCCTCCTTGTTTATTAACACAGCAACTTATCTCAGCAAGATGCTGAGAGTAGCAGAATGCTTCCACAAGAAACCCTCGAGCACCCCAGAAGGTTGAATAACTGGTTTGTTCTTCCATACTTTGCAAAAAATAAAAAATTTAAGAAATTAAGCATGATTCCAAGCATGAAGCTCTTCCAAAGGCAAGCTTTGGACAGCACAGATCATGGAAAAAGTTCGGGAAGGGGAAGGCATGAATAAAAAACTGGCTAGGGTAGTAAAGGTGCAGTGAGGTATTGAGTTTTAAATAGAGTTTGAAAGCAAAGAGAGATGCTTGGCTGACAATGAGTGAGGTAGGAAACAACATTAAGAAATGTATAAGATGAAAGAGGCAGAAAGATAAAAGAAATGAAGAAGCCAAAGCTGAGTGAAGAGACACAAAGGGTCACTTGAAGTTTTACAGTTCTATTACACTTATTGTTTATTTTTTTTTTACCCTGTCAGAATCTCCATCTCTTCAGTTATCTAACTTTTCAGTGTCTTTTTCCACTTTTTTTTCGTTTTGGAACGAGTTATATTCTAAACATTATTTTCAATACATTTGTGTTTAAAGCCACTAGGCAGTATCAATTCTGCTTCCTCTTTTCCCTATTCTGATAGTGGAAGAGAACTTAAAAGCAATTTTTTTCTGTCTGTTCATGAAGCCAGAATGAACATGGTTGAGATCTCAGACTTGTGAGTCAGAACCTGAATAGCAACTCCTTTTTAGCTGGAAAAAAAAAAATACACTGTTCTGAGACTTGGCTTGTYAGGTTTTACATTTTCATTAAATATTGATACTCAAACATCATCTTTGTTTACACTGCATGCTGCTTCCTCTAGGTTTTAAACAAGGTGGATTTTTTGCAAGTAGTGTTGAAGTCAGAAGTTCATAAAAACTTATTTGTGTGCAATAAGAGTTCATCAGTGTGTATTGAACAATATGGATATATTCTGTTATTATGAACGATGCTTAAAAGCTGTGGGGTTCTTGATATCAGATTTCTGACTCCAGTCACCTTAGAGAATGCTTTTAATTAAATCAGTCATAGTCCAATAAAATAATCTGCATAAATGTCATCCTAGGTGTGGAAAATGCACTAGGGTGTGAACACTAAGGACATAAACATTTGAAATGGATTTAATCTGCAGTCTTGTTCCAGTTGTTTGTATTGCATTTGCTTTCCAGTGAAACATATTCTGGTGATTTAAATGAAAAAAAAAATTGCTTGTGTGTATCATTCTTAGGTTTGATTTTCCTGTTTTCAAGAAATTAATAAATTTTCTTTTGTATTTGTGTCGGGGTCTAGGGAAGGGCAGGAGGAAGGCTGAGAAGAAATTATTTTAAGGTGTTTAGAAGTACCATTTTTAGCTATTGTGAAGATAAGCAAGGTCCTGCTTGTGTGTTTAGGTTCCCAAATCAGAGCCAGATGCTACCTTGAGGTTGTTAAAACAGATAAATTAGCTGCTGTTGGCTGTTGCTGCCCTGTGGATGGATGTGCAGGAACTGCACAACCGAAGTCGCTTGTAACACGACGGTAAGCGGATTTCTCTTGCAGAACAGTGGAAATGGGAAGGGCTGCCTCCATTTTACTTCCCCATGCTTCTTCTAATAAAATCACAAGCGAAAGAATTAAATCAGCACTCTTTCACTTCTCAGTGATATCAGTACCCTGCGAGTTCATGGGAATGTAAAGTTCAGGATATCTACACAGTCAGCAGTTCAAGGGGTGGTGAATGTGTCATGGTGATAAAGTTTCCATGTTGCTAAATCAGTCTAGATTTAAGTGGTTCTGACTGCCACACGGATGAGAACATGGAGCTGTATCATGAATACCTACTACAAGGGTATATGACACCAAAAGCATGTTGGAAGGCATAGGCATAGGTAATCCCATTTTACATGTTCCCATACCCACCCAGTCAAAGCTCTTCTTGCTTCCACTCTGTGTATACAATAATTTTGGCTTACCCTACTGTCATCTGCAGCACTAGAGACACCTATGTCATATCACATATAACCACTTCTTATGCATAGAAGATCCTGGCAGATATTATCCACTTAGTAAAGTGAAGCTGGTTGAATCTGCTGCAGTCTCATGTTACTGGGAAACACACAGATTATACTACCAAGAAACACACAGATTATACAACCACAGTCTCCCTGCCACCCTCCTTTCAGAAGGAACTCGAATTGCTCTGGCCATCGTCCACTTTCTGCACTCTGCTGGACTGGATCCACTAGTTATCCCTAAGAGGGTGAAACTAAGTATATCCAAGATATAGAGATATATGTTAAGGGAGCTTGATGGACTGTTAGAATAAGTTATCAAAGGAGACAGTGGATTTTCTGTTCTACTCTTACAGACTGTTTTTCTCTTTCATAGASATACTGTCGTTCAATCAGAAGCTCCATCCAGAAATTAGTTGGATTAAAATTGATGACCTAGATTATCACTGTGAATATATTTGTTTTGTAAACAGAGTCCACGCGATAATCTGCTTGTATCTAGCTGCAAAGAATAGGTAGGCATCAACATAATTTAAATAAAATAAATCTAAGCATAAATGCAAACTGCAAAAATCATCTCTGAAGTCAGTACACYTGTTCTGGTGTAAACTGGCGCAGGTTTGCAGTGAATCACAAGTAAGTCATAAATACTGTTTCAAAAAGAAAGAAATCATATGGAATATTAATATCTAAAGCAAGGAGGAAAGGTGAATTGCTATTACCAGCTCATTTTGTTTATCACAGCAATGACTGTCTAGGGAGGGAAAAGATTACTTCATAGCTTTTCATGAGTAACTTTTTCCATTGTATCTTTTATGCCCACACATAGCAATCAAAGATGCAATGAGTTGTAAAATGGTTTCTGAGATTACATGCCACTGGCAGGCTTGAGGCAGGGGTAGGTGTGTACCTGCTGCTGCCTGGGCTTGAGCTCTGCAGGGCCACCATGCAAGGAGAGATGCCAGGACATCCTGCTCTCCAGGGGCTGTGCCTGCCATGGACTCCAGATTGGGCCTTCGGACCCTTCACCAGCACCAAATCTGGTCATTGGTGCTAACAGAAGCCTAATATCTCAATGCCAATTGTGTCAATCAGCAGATCTGAGAAAAGCAAGAGAAAGAAGGCTAAGTGAAGCCTGGATCTTCTGTACCAGGAAAAATGTGCAATAAATCAATTAAGTTGCACAGGAGTCACAGAAATCTGAGTATCCAAAGAGGGAATTGGTTGTTGAGTCAATCTTTCCATTGGACTAGATAACTGGTACGGCTAATGCCCTGAAGACCACACCCATCCCTTCCACTTGTTGGTGTGTGTCTGACAGGGGAGAGGGAAAGGCAGGGTGAGAGCTCGGGTATCATGCACAGAGCAGGCAAATCTAGCTTGTCTGTCACAATTCCATGTGCTTGGTTTGTTTGCATATTAGCCTTTGGCTATAGGTCCATTACTTAGTTGTTTGGGTTTTTTTCCCCATTTTGTTTGACACTGCTGAGAGATATCTTGCATCTGTTTCTTAAGTTGAATGTTTTGCGGTGAGAGAATCCTCTCTGACTGCATATAATGTGCAAACTCAGCAGCTCAGCTTTTCTACTTCTCACGCTTTCCTGAAATGTCAGACAGCAGCATTCAGATCTGTACAATGACAGGGCAGGAATCAGCTTGAAAAGAGATGCAGTTCTAATTTCTTTTCATCGGAGTGGAAAAAAACCTTGATTATGTTTTTGGTCACTTTTAATAGTGAATTAAACAATTTTTCTGCGAGTGCATGTGAATTGTGCAACCCTGACAGAAGTAAGGTATGGAAATTAATATACAAAGCCAGCTTGACCACTACTCTTCAACAATGCAAAACTGGTTGATTAATCTGGGTTTACACTGCTTGATATTGCCAAATAAAATAAAGCTAGATTTGATAAAAACTAATATATCAGATAATCATTTAAAAGTTATAGCAGGACACATTTTCCTGTACTATCCGATGGTCTGCRTATTTCCCTACTCTCAGAAATGCTT
>JACAXG010000009.1:15048197-15245697 GCA_018881555.1 Amblyornis subalaris | reverse complement strand
TGCGATATAATCAAAACTTTGCTTGCAACTTATTCTAGCTCTAGGTGAGAATCATGTTTATTTATGATTAGTTATTAGAATAGTATGTGCACTCCAAACAGGTCTGGTGTCTCATTCATTGTAGGTGCAAACATGTAGAAAAGATTTTCCTGCCTGTGGAGAGTTTTCATGATTAGCTAGATGTCTGGTTATCAGAGACATATGTTGTCTATATTTCAACTAAGCAAAGCCTTTAAATTCATCAGCTGACATTCCTTAGAGGTGGTTTTACATATAGGCCTTTGGGTTCACACATGCTGACCTCTGTTTAGTTTCAAAACTCACTGAAAAAAAACTCTCTTCACGTCACTCCCTCTAAAGCCATATGTAAAAGAATGCAACAAAACAGAAGTGCAATTGTTGCTTGTTTATTAACTGAGTCTTCTCCAACAATGTGAACCACTTGTACCTTCGCCGGATCTCCAGTAATGCTCAAAGCCTTGTAATTTATCCATTGTAGTACGAAGTTAGTTTCCTCTTTCAGCTGTCCTCATGTCAGTGCCTAATTACGTGACAACTATTCCTGTCCATTTTACTTTCATCAGGGAAACAGCAGATAGCACTGATAGCATGTTGACCATTTCTGTTCTGCCTGGATTCTGTAGAACCTCCTCCTCCCTCCYAAATGGTTGGCCTGCTGAGATTAAGAAAACCATAATTTGTCATTGTTTCTTCTTCTCATTATGGCTGATCCATAACACTTTCTATTCTGTTGTCCTGTTTGTTGCCACAGAATGAGTTTTCTTCTATTTGCCTCATCAGGTATTTGCTCCTATTCTTGTAAAACCTATCACAGAAGCACAGAGCTCAGAATAATCTAATTACCTYATCAAGAGCCCCATGTTGAGCCCCATGCTACTTTATTGAGGTGACTACTGTCAGCTAAAATAGGTAGTAGGTTAATGCTGGCTTAAACACAAGTTTTTACAGTGCAATAGAGGTGCTCTGTTAATATATGTTATGTCATTCAATTTCCAAAATACCCGACGTGATCTTTCTTTTCTTTTTCAATTTGAAGAATGGTTACTACCCAAGCTGAAGAGAACTGTGATAATTACATTTGTTACACCACTTCATGGCTTCTGTCTYAGAAATTTACAAAGTCATTATGGAGAGCTATGCTAAAGAATTTCACCATGTACTTTGCTTTCAGTACAAAATAAGTTCAAAATTGCAATTTCATCTGCAAACTGGTTGAGTAGATTAACCACTTATGCAACAAGTGTTTGCACAAAATAAAACTTGCAATTTAGAGGCACTTTTTTGGTGTATATGCACTTTGTAATGTCAGGAGCACTATTGTTGTCTTGATTTTTTTATTGAAAACCTCCCCTTGAAATTCAAATTAAGGATAATGTGTAACAGAATCACACTATGTTTAAAGACCAATGAAAGTAAGAAATTATTAGCATGGTTGTGGAGATTACCTTGATATACCTAGGTGGACAGAGGGGAGGATGGAGAAGAGAGAGAGTGTCTTTGTTTACGTGGAATTATAGGCACTGACAATGAACCCCCAGTTGCGACAGTGTAGCTAAAACCTCTGGTGTAGCTCTTAACAGCAGAAACAAAACCCATGACCATGGAGGCTCTACCACCTCCATGCTGGTGCAAGCAACTTTTACTGGAATCTTGTATCCATTTCATGTGTCCAGAAATCAAGAAAAGTGTTGGAAACTGAGAACGAGTGAAAGGAAGAGTTAATGGGAGGATGATAAATGTGTTAACAAAGCAGTTTTCAGCAGACACATTATCTGCATTTGAAGTAAAACGTGTTCAGTCCTGAATTACTGAATGTGTTGGTTTTGGTTTTTGGTGGGTTTTTTTTGTTTTTTTTTTTTTTTTTTTTTTTTTTTTTTTTTTTTTGTTTTGTTTTTTGTTTTGTTTTGTTTTTTCGGAAAAGATAATTAGATATCAAAATTATTTACCAAGGTGGATTCTTCATCAGAAATGTCTAAATATAAAATAGTTTTTGAGAGGGTTTGCTTGGTTTTGTTTGTGTTTTTGAACATGCTGTAGTTCAAAGAGGAACAATTTGGGAAAATTCCTGTAGCCTAGCGGAGATCAGAAACATCAATCATTACACTTAGCGGACTGCTAGGTGATTGCTAGCCTGCATAACTCCTGGTAATACTGAGGAGAAATGTGGGGGTAGAGAGGGATATTAATCCTGTGCCTACTCAGCTCATAAGGGTGATGAAACTGAAGAATAAGAAGAGACATCAGCCACTAATTTCTATTACTACAGAAGCAATGGCAAGTACTAATATTTCATCATGGGTCTGAGTGACATTGCATGTATTTTTCTCAGAAGCATAATTCTGGAAAACCAGTGACTGGAATTTTCAACTTTTCTTAAAACAGAAAAAACAATATCTTCCTAACCTTCTCCTTTCAAAGAGACACTTGAAAACAACACACAGTTTCACCCGAAGGCTCAGAAAGTGATAGATAAAAGTATGCACATACATAATTAAAAAAAAAAAGTAGGTGGTCTTTTTTTTGAGAGAAGTGATTCATAAATTTTACATGCTCGAGGTTGGTAGTGCTGTCACTAACACACTTGATTAATACACTCATCTGGGTACTCTAGACATGACATCCTGTGCTTCCTCATCGGTGGAGAACGCGGAAAAGAGCAGATGCCAGCCAGTTCAGATCACATGAGCAGGACATTGCTGTGGCTTAACAAAGTAGTGTCTAATCCTGAAATCACTTGAGAATTCTGGTAGGTTCTTTTTTTTTTTTTTTCTTTTTTAAATGCCTGTGAAAGTCTTTCAATTGTGAACTACAGTAAAGGGATCCAAACAAAGTTTCTAAATCATGTTGAGGCTACGAGCAGCCAATAACAGCAGGAGGCAAAGGATGGATTCTAACAGAAGGGACTGGCTCCTTCCAGCACTGCCTGCTGCCTTACACCACCTTCTGTCCTTAATAGTGTTGACTTCACCTARGTCTTGCAATAAAAACCTTGCATAACAGCACTCATTAAGTCTGACTGGGTCCAAAAATTTTCAATGCATGTTTGCTTCTTATGCTCCAACCTAGACCCATAAACTAAGGCAATGGCTTCCTAAGGCTGGTTAGTGATTTAAGAAGAAGCCAGTTCTTATGAATGTAGGATCCTCAGATGAGTTAGGAACCTATGATGTGTATGTGTCCTTAATTATTAATCAAGTTAAACTAATGATGAGACCTGAATCACAAGTACTTTATTTGATCCTTTGCTATTGGTTTTAGAGAAAATATTCCTTATCTTAACTCATTGAGGTGACAATGCACTGAGTTTTAATGCTGTATAACTCTTAATAATAATTATATATGATGTTTCTTTTTTATTTCTCTTTATTATATTTGGATATTAAAAAATTAATTTAAAAATTTAAAGATATTTCAAAGAATTTTTTTTAGGAAGGGATAGTAATTTAATTCAGTTTTAGTTTTCTGAGTTGTTAGTTTTCAAATGTTTTTCTGAATGTTTTGGAGTTATTTTCATGCTTGTTTTGTTTGAGTAGACATTTTTAATTCTTGTCCATTGTGGGTAGGCTCTATCTTGATATACTGGCTGCTCAGAGCTAGCAAAATTTGCACAATTTATTTTGTACCATTGCTTTTATATATATATATATATATATATAAATAATCATTAGTTAGTAATTGCAAATTTGTTTATACTCCAACTGGAAATGTGTGATCTCTAAAAAGCAGTCTGGCTAGAAGATAGCTAGTGATAGTTTGGGACCTTCAAATTGATAATATGAACATGAGTTAGTCAAAGTGAGAAAATCAACTTCTGTGTAAGGTACAGTACAATATTTTTTAAATGTGTTAAATCTCAAAGTAGATCCTTAGTCAGCCAAGCTGCTGAAAAAGCTGGGAGGAGAGAAGCAGTGGACTTACACAGGGCAGTAATTATATGATATTCCATCTTGCTTAAAGGTCAAGTCCCTGGCCTCATGTCCAGTCACCCTAAGCTTTTCAAGCAGTGCAAGACAATGAGGAATCTGCTCTTAGTACAATCAAATCCCTGTTGTTACAGACTCCTACTCCCTTCTCCTTGCAGCCACAAAATGCTAAATCAGGAATAGACAGCTTTTACAGCACTCATCCTCATGGTTCCGCCTAAGAGAACTGTCTTAATTGGAGATTTGGAATATGAGGAAATCTGAGCCCTGGATTCATCTTATTCTGGACCGGTGGAGTGGTCCTCGTGAATCTGTTATAGTCTTGGACAGCCAGAGAAACATTATTCCCAAGGCAATCCCAGACTGAGGAARATCAAAAAGGAGATTTAAGTGTCTATTCTTGTGTAAACCACAATCACAAATAGCTCAAAGTTCTTCAGCAATGAGGAGATATCTGGATTGTATCCCCCGGAAGCATTCAAACTTGGACAGTTCTTCCATGTAAAGGCAAGATGTCAGAGGAGAGCTTTGAAGTCAGTGCACCTTTTTTTAACGCAAGGAGTATTATAAAGTGTCAGTTCTGTCAGTGTCTGCTTCTGCCTGGAAAAGGTGCCACTAACCTTTCTGTTCCTAATCCCCTGCAGACCTGGATTTCTATGACTTTAACAGCCATTTGTTGTCCCTGGCTCAACTACTGTGGACAACTTACTCCTTTACCTGCATGTAGAACTTGCCCCAAACATAGTGCCATTAGATATGTTCTAATTCTTTAAGTAATTCTAGACCATTCGAGAAAGCAGTCAGCATCCCCCTAGTATGCCATACTCCATTGCTATTGCTTTTCCAGCTTTTTCCTTGTGAGGTTCTAAATTTAATGGAAGCAGAAATTGAATGCTTTTGGTACCAACTAACCTTGATATCACCTAGACTAATGTTGCTTCATGCCTTCTGTTTCTATGGTTTTCTCTGCATAATTGAAATTAAGGGTCTGTGATTATTATTGCTGTCAAACAAAGATCACCTCTTCCTCTATTCATGTTGTAAAGGTTAGCCTAATGACTTCACAGGAGAGAAAATTAAGGTAACTGTGTGGGAAGAATTGGTTCAGAGTGAGAAATCTCAGTATCCTGGAAACAAAAAGGATTCCTCATATCCTTTGCTGCATAAGATTCTTGTTTTAAGATCTTTTCCAAGGCAGGATCTCACTTCATCAGACATAGTGTTCCCAGGAATATATGATTGAATTGCCCATATAATTGTCCTCTGACCGCAAGACGACTAAGAGAAGCTCTTCTTTAACTTTGTATGTTAACATGGCATAAAGACAGCTTTTTAATGTAGAAGACACTTCAGCTTCTATGCGGAAGTGTCAGAGCTTTATTTTGAAATACGTATTTGTTTCCKATACTGGTGTCTTAAGTGCTGGATTTGGAATTCATACTGACAGAATTGTTTGTAAATGTGTGTGTGTGCATATTAAGACATTCATATGCTTCTGAGTACTGGTGGAATTAAAAGCCTTGATACAAAGGTGGCTAATGGATTTCAGTGCACCTAAGTAATTATTGGAATGTTTCATTCAGAATTTAAATTAYGGAAAACTAACATCTGTACAAATTTTCAGTGTGGGTATCAAAACACTGAGGTATACCAAAGAATTAATTTCTGCTCAATTACAATTAGTGCCCAGAAAATTATTGCAAATAAGATTGTATAATAATCTTGCTCACGTAGCATTGCATTTTGGAGTAACAGCAAACATTTCTAAAGCATGTTGTTTATATTCTGCTTTTTTACAGACTTTTTGGTAAAATTTTGTATTGATTCTAATCTGTCAATTGGATTTAGATCACTTTATTCTTTTACCTTTGTTAGAAAGTATAGCCACTTTCACAAAGAGGTAAAGCTATATCTGGACTGAAATATTTGCAGAACACTTGAGGGAATTAATTATCCCACCACTTTGAACTCGGCTGACTGAGGTGAAGTAAATGGAAAACTCCTACATTTGGAATGTTTAAAGAAGCAGAAATTTAAATGCTTGGGTTTATTTGCATTTGACCCATGCTTAGARTTTGCTACTGTAATTGCACATGTGATAGCCATGAAGTGTGCTAACTGACTTCTGTGCGTTGGTGCTATAATAAGCACTGTTCTGTTTCATGGCCAAATTCCCTTCATCAACAGAACATTTTAAAAGTTTCAACTGAAAAATTGCAGCAGCTTTCATGTTGGAAAAATTTTAGTAAGATGCTGGTTTTAGACAGTTTCATATTTCCTGGCAAGCAAGTAAAGCAGGTTGAAAAATTTTCCTCTTGGAAAATGTGGCTTTGCTGAAAGAAGAACTTTCTGTGGGAAAATGTCAATTTCAATGCATATTTTTTTATTTTACAATTGGGGTAATCAAAACAAAGCCCTCCACATTTCAAAGTGACAGTTAGAAACAAAGATATTTTCTGTTCCAAATAATTGCTTGAATTAAAAACAACAAAAWAAAACCAGATCAAGTTGCTCAGGAACTTTTATTCCACTCATAGGTGTGGTAATTTTTCACTTTGACATTTTCATTTTGAAACTTCTTATAGTTTTTCATCCTAGTTTTTTTTTTTTATACTCTGATTTTTCATACTGTTTTGAAGTAGAAACTAATTTCCTGTGGAAAGAAATTTTGTTTCACAACCAGGTTTGCAAGAAACCAATCAGTGAAGATTTTCAATAGGAATAAGGGAGAAATACTTTATAAACATGTGTATATCAGTTACGGTTACCTGACTGATCTCCCAAGCTGTTTTCAAACAGCTCAGGAGAAAATGATGTCATTATCAGATATGATGTACCTCAGAGTTTGTGCTGATCAGAGTACCCTTATAAGCAACACTCCACATGGAAGCTGTTTTAGATTTTCCTTTGTCTGGGTTACACAGACAAGTTCTGCAGAAAACATCGGGTTTTGAGTCACTTCAGAAACCTTCCTCAGGTCTGACACTAAAGTCTGTGAGAAGTGGGGACATTTTTTCCATGTGAGAAGAATGTAAAGACCTCACCAACCCTTTTCGTTACGAAAATAACACCATCCTGCATGATCAGTGCCCTTAAGTCTGATTTCTTTCTCTTATTCTATGAAATTATATTTGTTAGCATGTGTAGTCAAGGATGTAACAATGTGAAAAATCATATCTGAGGAATCACCTCTCCTTGATTTCCACTCTGCTTAGTAAATAGCTTTTGTTCATCACAAGCCCTTCACAACCACCCTCTGTCGTCTATTATAAGCAATGATCTACTCAACGAGTACTTTGTAAACCATGGCCAGTTAAATTACTATTACAACTAGAGATGATCAAGAGTTCTGTAGGAAATAAAACATTCTCTAAACATAGATTTTACTTGTCCTGATCACTGCAATCTAGACTTCACTATTTGGCTCACAGAAATACAGGATTATTTTTCACTTGAGTTTTAGTCTCTGTTGAGTATCTAGATATGCTGAAGAGTGTTTCTCTAAAAATAATACATCCATCTCACACATTTTGGGAAGATTAATCAGAAAACCTTGTGGATTCAACTCATTATGTAATTGTTTATGATTTTGACTGGGGTGGCAGCAGATCAGCACCATTTTGTCTAGGAAATAACATCTAACAAATATATTTTCCAGTACAGAAGTGATGCTAGAAACAGTATCAGTAAGCCTGAAATTTACCCAGTGATGTGGAGTGCTGGATATTATTGGAGAAGAAAATAAATGTGTGTTTGTTTCTGAAGGCCATATAGTTAAAAGGATGTATAATGCTATAAACAGCTTGTTTCAGAACAAGAATTTTCATTGCAGAAGATATGTGGTATTTTCCTCATTCTTACCTGATTCATTCTGAGRGTAGACTTTACTGTATCATCTAAAAAGGGTGTTATTAGGCATAAATATTAAGGGACAGCTTCCTTAATCTTATAATAAAAATCCACAGTTTGATTAGCCAATCTGTGTTTCATAGAGTGAAGCAGAAAGCAAGACAGTTCCTCGCAGAAAGAACATGCTCTTAAGAAAGGATTTTTGGAACAGCTTGTGGGACTAAGATTAAATATCTTATACACACATACATCTCCATACATCTTGGATATATCCCAAGATTCAGGATGTAATCACTGGAAAGGAGTCAGCTTTCCCAAAGAGTTATGAAATGGAAGTAGATAAATTCCTTAATGGGCAAGGGAAGGTAGCCTTGCATAAACTTTGCAGTTTACAGCACTGTGGCTATCAGTGCATGGCTGGGCAATAATTAGCATAGCTGTCTCTCAGTGGTAGTATTTACACCTGGACCCAACTCTCCACGGAGTTCATGGATGTTTTGTTTCAGTTCTGTCGCGGCTGATGACAGTCACATGTTTCAAGTTGTTGTCTCAGACTGGGATGGTCAAAAGACTTCTTGAGCAGAGACATTTTAGAAATGTTGAATCATGGTTTCCAAGAGGTGCCAGAGTTCAAAGGGGAAAAGTTATCTAATTTTCTTTTTCTGTAAATCTTAGAAAGAAACTGTCTGTGTGGAGTAAACCTAATCTGTCAATAGGAGTTCCAAAGACAGTACATCGCTGACATGTCTTTTTCTATCACAGGGGTGACACTTTTCAGCAAACAGTTACACACATTTGGGGGAAAAAAAACCCAGTTCCCTGTCATAATGCAGTAGGCTATTATCCAATTAAAAATGATCTGATAAAAACACTTTTTAACATTTGTCACACTTTTTGCCTGTTTGTGATCCAGCCAAAGAATTTCTATCATTTTCTGAATGCAACCAAGATATAACTAACTGTTGCCATACCAATAACTAGGAAGAAAAAGAACCTCCTCCACAGGGACTACCCACACAGATCTGATGGGCACAGTTTGTGAAATGCCTTGGGAATAAAATGGTGCGGTGACTGATGGCATGCACATGGCTACTGCAGTGGGATCTGGCCTGRGACTTACACGCTCTCTGTGTGTGTATGTGCATACGGTGTACGTGTGAATCACTGAGGCAGTGTGTCTGCTCATGCTCGCAAACACATCGCCCATTTAAGTCACTTGCTACTTTTTTTCCTCAGTCTGTCAAACTCTGTCAGAGGATTTGTYGCCCTGAGTCTGGCTGTAGCTCTCTAACAGTACAACTTGCATAATCCTCACAGCAGAATAATGAGATTGTTCTTATTTTCTTTTGCTCCAACTTGAGGGCAGTTTTGCCTGTGTAACATCTTGAGTTCTTTGATGTCTATGTGTTCAGTGATACCTTTTCACTGACGCTAGATTTTCTGACATTCATATGTAAAGTGAGAAAGTCTTTATATAATGCAACTTACTCATATTTTCACTTTCAATATGTCCACTAATTTTCTTTTTAAAGCCGCATTTCTTTTCCCTCTCCTTCTCTCTTTTTTCTTGGCTGTTAGATTGTGAGCATCTTGGAATAGCATTCAACTATTTCTGGATGATGGCAGTGGGCTTAGCACATCATGAAAACTAATACATATATATTTTAAAATGAATAAAGGTCTGAAGAAGTGTCTGAGCTACTTATTTCTCACTTATGTTATAAAACAGGAAAYAAAACAAAAAGAAAATCTCTGTAGTCCAAGGAAAACACTCAATAGAAAAGAGAATGAAGAATATGTGGTTCCTTAATCTTTAGATTCTCAAAGATATTAAATTTACTATTCAGTTACTGTTGTCTCGTAATGCTAATGTTGTGATATGACTTAATGTTGTGAATAAATACAGTCATTGAACCCTCAACATTGAAAAAATTAAGCTAGTTCAAGTCAAAACAAATTTTGCATGATAAGAGAGGATTTCTGCAAAATGAAAGGAAATCCTGTGCTGCTTCATTTTAATTTCAGTCAAAAAAAAAGCTTAATATAAAATAAAATATTGTTTGGTTGTGGGCTATTTAAGACTTTTAACCCCTCCTTCCTCATTTTAATCTACTATGAAATTCTTCTATTTTGAAAGCATAGAAAGCAAAGAAAGATTTTGATSTTTCCAAAATGAAAATTGCAAAAATATTTTGACTTTTAAAAAATTCTGTTGATTTTTTTAGCTAACATTTTTCATCAGGTCCTACACACATTTGTAGACAGCTTCTTCAATATATGCCCCTTCCCTTCACTGAAAATGCCATTAAAAATTACAGTAACTTCACTGGTCATCAATAGCTTGTACCCCCATTTTTACAATTGGGTTGTACTTTTATATATATTTAACTGTCTGCAGGGATTTATAAATCATGTTCCACTGCAATATATGTGGTCATTATAAATGTGTCTAATACACTCTTTATTGAATTCAAGTTTTCAGCACTCACAAACACTTGTTCTTACTTAAGTCTGTAAGGATTTTTATGCAGGACTGTTTTTACATATGTTTGCTAATGAATGTGTCTTCTAAGATATTTGATAGGAAAAAAGTTTAGGATAGATCTACCTCTCCCTCTCTGGGCAACCTGTTCCAGTGTTTCACCTCCCTCATAATATAAAATTTCTTCCTAATATCTAGTCTGAATCACCCCTCTTTAGATTAAAACCATTATCCCTTTTCCTATTGCTACAGGCCCTTCTAAAATGTCTGCAAGCATCCTTCTTATGTGCCCTCATTAAGTATTGACAGGCTGCAATGAGGTCTCCCTGGAATCTCCTCCAGGCTGAACAACACAAACTCTATCAGACTTTCCTCATAGGAGAGGTGCTCCATCCCTCTGATAATTTTTGTGAATCCAACAGGTCCATGCCTTTCCTGTGCTTAGCACCCCAGAGCTGGATGTAATAGCGCGGGTGAGGTCTCAGAAGAGCAGAAGAGAGGGGCAGAATCACCTTCCTCGACCTGCTGGCCATGCTCCTTTTGATGCAGCCAGAATATGGAAGCAATCTTTTAATCTGACTAGACATTGTAAGATTCACCCACTTAGATGCACAGTGGCTCCAGCAACGCATGATGAAGAGAACTGCTCAGGGCGCTTATGTCAGATTTGATAAAACTTCTGCTAAACCATCCATTCAAATAGGTCAGAAGTTTTTATGGTAAATCTATCAGACATTTTTTCTGAGGTCATGAACTGTGAAAAATTTGTTCCTTCTGGCTGTCAGTAGGTCTGCTCTTCTGGAAAATAAAAGCAGTATTTAGCTAAGGATACAGCTTTCTTCTGGGACACACACATACCACTTCATCTGATTTCAGCGGAGCTTATGAAGTTCATCTGAGGATTAAATTAGTCTTCTAATAATTAATTGTAAGGATTTTTAGGTTAACRTTAACTGTTCCAGTTAAAAGTTCAAATACAGAACCATTTATAGTAACAGACCAAGCACCAGAAAGGCATCAGTCTCTTTTGTCACCTGATAAAATAGTCACAGATACACACATAGTAACTCTCTGCTGAGGTTAAAGGGGAAAAGATATTTAATGTAATTTCTCTATTCCTCACTTCTGTGTTTGTAGGAGGATTGGCTTTTGTTTTCTGTAAGAAATTTCAGCTCCAGTCAAGCCAGCATCTTCTTGTGTTTTTACATGACCTTTTAAGTTAAAGAGGCATTGACAGCAGGGGCCAAGAGCTAAGGGAAAACCTGTCCCACACTATACTGGAGTGAATTGGGATCACTGAATGCACAACCTCTCCTGCTATTTCCGACACCACAGATTAGTATGAAACATTTGTATGCCTGTTCTCCTAATGGTGCATACGATTGTATAGGTTAGACTATAGTTTAATATTAAACTAACTGTGCACAGTTAATAAAAAGTTCATGTCTTTCCAGGTTTGGTAACAGGATTTTTTTAGCAATGCGCAGTATTTCCTTTGAAGAAGTGAACTTCATAATGGGTTCAGAGTGTTGCAAATGGTGCCTCAAGTTCCAGTCTTGGTGTTGTATATCGTGCTTTTATGCTCCTTCATACTGACTTTTTGTTTACTTAATAGAAAGGTACTTAGCTTTTGGAACCTTACAGTTTTTGGCACACTAAAAGGAACCAACCTGCTTTATTAAACTCATGATTGAAGGAAATCACTGTAAGCCTAATAAGATTTATGTGTTTCCATTCAATGTCAGCAGGGAGTCAAATTAAATCAAGGCTGAAGGTCTCAGCTRCATTCAAACCCTTGATCAAGCTACTAATGCTTCAGTTTGAAAAGTATGRCAAGATGATTAGATGATTTAAATAGCCCTGTGCTTTTTGAGATGGCTGATGTCATGAAAGAAATTATTTTTGTAGTAAAAGTATGTATTTCTTATAATCATATTAATAAAATGTTGTGTCATGGTTTAACTCCAGCTGGCAACTAAGTACTGCACAGCTGCTTGCTCACTCCCTTACCTCACAGTGGGATGGGGAGGAGAACTGGAAAAAGGCAAAATCTGCAAGTTAAGAACAGTTTAAAAATTTAAATAAAACATTATATATATAAAAATAATACTAATAGTGTTAATAATGATCATAACAAAAAAAATATTTTAATAATAGTAATGAAAAGGGAGATAACAAAAAGAGAGGAACAAAGCCCAAGAAAAACAAAGGATGCCCAGTAAAATTGCTCACTGCCTGCTGATTGATACCCAGCCAGTCCTTGAGCAGTGATAGACCCCTCCTGCCAACTCCCCGCAGTTTATGTATTAAGTATGATGTTCTGTGGTCTGGAATATACATCTGGCTAGTTCAGGCCAGCTGCCCTGTCCATGCTCTCTTCTGGCTTCTTGTGTACCTGTCAAGCRCATGGGAAACTGAAAAGTCCTTGACTTAGAGTGAGCACTACTGAGCAACAACTAAAATATCGGTGTGCCATTTACATGTGGTTTGTCAAGTTTTTCAGTGAGGTGGTTTAATGAAAAGAATAATTTATTTTGTTTCATATGGTTACCTGTTATACAGGTTGTCTATTACTAAAAACTTAATACCTGATACTTACACAAAATTGTCCTCAAAGCATTTTACAAAAGAGGTCTGTGTGATTATGCTTTTCTATAAATATGGAGTGTAATATCTTTAATGTTGCAGTTATTGAATGATATCCCAGGATTTCAACATCTGTGCTGATCCAGTGTGACTAGGGAATGGTTACTTTTTGAGGTGTTATTCCACAAATAAAGTTAAAGCACAGTTAAAAGGAAAGAGCCATTTAACCAACACCGAGTGTTTAGAAGACTTTTCTTGTAGCGTTTGAAGATTAGGTAGTGTTAATTGGTGCGCTTTCATGAGAAATGGTCCAAAAATTGCCTGTGAARGTCTACAAACTGACTTGTCCTTTTCACTTCTCCTTCCAAGGTGAAACCAATGCTGTACCAACGCTCTTAGGACCTGTTGCATACATGAGATTTATAGTCAAGGATGGACGTCAGAGGGATGCTGGATTTAGAAATACGTCTTTTATAATAATATTGGAATTAAAGTTATATTCAGCTTACTGCAATTTAAAATCGGACTTGGATTTTGGGCCACTAACAGCCTCCTGAAGAAATCTAGGGACATGAAGTGAAATCTTGCGAATCTTATTTTCATGAGCTTCATGTGATGACAGTATTGAAATCTGTCAATCAAACTATATTTCTGATAAAGCACATGCTTAATTAACCAAAATTGTTAATATACCTTTTGCCTCAATGTCTGCAAACCAAAACTGCAATCCCTGACAGTCAGTCTGGGAGCTAAAACCTGCAGACAAAGGATCCATTTGTAATCAACTCAAAAGATAAGCCAAGCATTAAGTAAGATGGTAGATATGGAGGGTTACAAACTTTCCTAGACTTTATCCAGACTAAGTTCCTTTCTAAACCATGCTTTTCTTCCTTCGTTAGCTGAGAGATCTTTGCTGGCTTTGTAGGTTTGCAATGCTGTGCAGCTTGTTCCAAAAGATGGGCAGTGCTATAAAATGAATTAACAAATCAAACTTGGCTTTGGCAACAAGGTATTTCCTAGTCCTTACTACGACTAAATGACAATCTGTAACACTGAAAGCTGTCAGTAAAGCATATTTTAGATATTTACTGAAATTTTATCCTGTATCCTATACTGGACTTCGTGCCCATCAAGCATCAAACACTTGGAGTAGCAAAGAGTCAAGGTCTAACCATGTGGTGCTAGAATCTTTCTATAGTGAAAGATGTAGTAGAAAACTGCTTTCGGGGTTCTCACACGGAGTACAGGTAACCCTAACACTCTTCCAGGCAAGATGGATGTGGAGAGTAGGGAATATAATGGATTGACACTTCATTTGGGTAGATCACTTCACATGGGAAAGACTGAGGCCAACTAGATTCAGAGACATCATTATTGATAATGTCATGGAATTGTCTGAACTGTAATCACACTGCATCTGCCTGGGATAGCCTGGGATAGCCTGGGAGATAGTATTTTCCCTTTGCTCTTAGCTAAGTGATAGCTGAGAACTCTCCTTGTAATGTTTGGGGTCACTGAAAGCTATTTTCCTCTCTACGAACACCTAAAAAAAAAGGTGATTAGCAGACAGAGAAAATGATTCTTCAAAATAYATCGCTCAGGACTGTGTAGTCAAGTATCCTCTAATGAAGCAAAATGTTGTGGGCTGATATAAACTGTCAGTCTTCTCCTTTACTGCTACTTGCCAGTTTGTTGTGGCTGTATAATGTTATCTGTCTACTGTACTTCAAGAACGCTGATATATAGAGATTAGAAGTTTCCATTGTTTATCTCAATCAGATAAAAGTAATGGCAGTCTTAAATACAGTCCCTCCCTTTAATTTCAAACTGTATGGGTACACAGTTTTGTTTGACTAATGTGGTCTGTAAAAATTTCAAATAATGCAATGGCTAAAACAAGAAATCACAAACACATTGCATTCTAGATGCAGTTGAGTGAGTACTAACTGACCAATTACAGGTCCCTGGCAAAAATTCTATATGGTTCAGTTCTTAGCTGCAGAAGTGTCCTAAAATACGTAAAAATGTCCTTTAGGAAGTGCAAACATGYAAGAATAATTTATTCTATATGTAGGAGGCAAGAAATTATATATTTTATATATATATATATAAAATGCTCAGCATTACAGAAAAAGTGGCAAGGGTAAAGGGATAGATGTTGAAAAGAAACTCTCCCTTTATTTTTGTGAGTAAATCAATAAGGGACTATTTTGCAAACGCATCCGGTGAACCGGTTCAGCTTTCCGACATTACTTTAGGCTACTGACCACAAAACAAAATGCTTATGCATCTGCTTTGTTACAGGCCATGAAATGTCGTGTTTGCATAGAACTTGTTTAATGATGAAGGTCTGGTAAAAGAATTTCACTTCTTCCTGCATGAATATCCTGTTAACACGAATGCCTTTTCTCAAGCAGCACTCTTGGCTAAGACTCTGCAGTGACTGGCCAAGCTGACACCAGTGAGATAAGACAAGTTCTGAATGGTAGGTGTCAGGAGCTAAGGCAGCTGCGTGACATGGGAGGAGCTGGCTGGCTGCCAAGACCTCCGAGCAGCCATGTGCCTGAGGTATGTGTGAACCAYTGAATTTTGTGCTTCAGTTGCAGGGCTGCTCTGATCCACTTTTTGCTCGCGTATGAAATGTACCAGAGATAAAGCTAGAGCAATGTGAGACCAAGAAACACACGTGCATCCGTAGCACTTAGCACTCTTAGATAACTTGAATGCACTCCAAAGTGAGAGGAACTCATGTCTGCTGTGATAACAGTGCCAAGTGATTAAGGGCTAGACTGATAACTGACAGTACAGAGGCMCAAGGTGGGCTCTGACATACACAGTGACTGCCATAACTGTAATGCTAACATCTTCTGTCCATAACCACAGGAACCCATTGGTTCCCAGGAATGAAAAAAGAGGAACCAGAGTCTGTCAATGACAATCCTGTTCCTGTCTTTTCAGAATCATACAGACATTCAGACTCAGTGTTCAAGAGTTTTTCGGATGGTAACTACTAATTTACAAAGAGACAAGAAACTGCTGTGATTGCAAATAAATAGCAATGACACCATAATTGCAATAGATTCTAAAATGTCCTGGCTTTAGCTTACCTCTGGGACTTGCAAATTACTAAGTGGCACACACGCCCACACAAACTTCTCAGGGTGAATAGGAAAACACATGCTTCATGTTCCCCTAGCCTCTCTCTTCTCTGCTGTGCACTCTCCGGGATCACCATTCTACCTTCTAATTCCTTGAGAGTTTAAGGTTTTCATCTTTAATGTCTCCACGCATTGCTTTATATTTGGTTCGCAGTACCAACAGTGACAGATTAAGCGTCTTTTTTTAAGAAGTTGCCCTGTTTGTTTATGAGTATGGGACTGCTCTGAATATTTGGTTTTGCTGCTATAGAAGAACAAAGATCACTGTTTACTGGCACATGATGTCCACTAGTGTTAGTGGAAACAATAAACTTATAGTCTTAGCCATAAATCCAGAAAGTCTTATTCTTCCTTTGTTTTTGTCATAAGAAGAGTTAGGAGACCTTCATACCTGTGACAAATGCAAGAAGGGAATCTTGTCTGATAGTGTTTGTCTCCTTCCAGAGACATTGCTGCCTGGCCTACGTTGGGCAGCTACTGCAGGTCAGCACGGGGATACTTGTGCAACTCCCCTTGTATTGTACCAATAGATGGCTACCGGCTCCTTGAGCCTCACCATCCAACGTTTCTGAAAGCATTGCATTTATCCTAGCAAAGGTAAATTTGCAGTGGAACTGGTCTGTTATTAGACTTCATCTGTTGGAATAAGCACACAGGTGGAGAGATGCTGCCGCTCTTCTCTGTGCTAAATGTAGGATGAGAAGGTGAATGGAGGGACAAAAATTGCTATTGCTTTTAGAGTGTTTGCAAAAATTATGAAAAAAGAGACATATGTTCAGATAAAATTTTAAATATCATTAATTCAAACCCGCATGACAATGAAGACATTGTAAACCCATCACCTACATCTTTCATATGAAGTGAGCCAATAGAACAATGAGGATAGAAAAAATGTGCATCTGCTTGCTTAATCACTCCTCCCTGCTGCTCTGAATGGCAAACTAGACTTTTTAACATTCAAAACAATTCTTTCCTAACAAATGCTGTCTGAAGGGGTTCTGGCAGAGAAGCCCTATTTTCCTATGGAAAGGTTCAGGAGTGTTACTGGCTACTTGGATACAAAGCTGAGGCTCCTTAGTGGCTGTAAATCAGTCCCATCTTGTTAATGTCAGTAAGGCTATGCTAATTTATGCTTGCTAAAGTACTCGAACCTGCCAACAGGCACCTGGTTAAATAGGTATGTTTAACCTGCTGGAGTTGCTCAGAAACAATTAAAGCAGCAACCACTCCATTAGATGGTGAAGGTTTACCCAGCTAAAGTCCATCTCTCCCTTCATCATCACTGGCATTAGGGTCCCCCTCCCAGTAAAGCCTCTGACGGAAATAGGAAGGCAGAGTACTCTAGATACCAGCAATGTGCGGTAGGAGCAACTAAAGATGGAAGCTGAAGGTTTTCTGAGACCTTGTCCTGCTGTGCCCTGTGCTGAATGATGTTATGATCCAAACTTCCCCTGCTATTGTCCTTGCAGTTCTTACTTTTCCCTTCTTGACCTGCCATACTTCCTTGGTCTCTTCAGTTCTTGAACACATTTTCATTTTGTTTATCCTTACCACAAAAACAAAAAAAAAAAAGGAAAACCACCTGACCTGATGTTTGCTACTGCTGCTAACTCTGCTTACATGCCACATGCTTTTCCTCTCCTTTGTATTGTCTGCTTGGACTGTACTGTTTTCAGATAAGTGCGGTACAAATAATGGAGACCAAATCTTGGTTTGTCCTCAGGCATTACCATAATAAGAAAGGCATTTCAATTAAGTGCAGTATTGTAAAAATGTGCCTGTTCTTAATGAGAGATTGTCTTTCCTAGCTCCTACCAACACAAAGAAAGCAAASAGGGACCAGAATACTCATTATGAATAATGCTTCAGCACAATCCTGCTATTTCATTGCCTTCTGCAGTCCACCACCCACTTCTTTTCCTTACAAAATGTACCTTTTTAACTACAGTTAAATATTATCATGAAACTAAGCAAAAATTATTCTAATGTGGCAAGTTGTGCCCTTGCAGGACAGATGACAGAAATGATGAAATAAGCATATCAAGCAATTAGATTAATGTTTAAAATAACATATTACATGAAGGAATAGTTAAAAACCAGAATACTGCAAGTTTACAATGTAGCATTTCTGGAGACAAGACAGTTCATTTTTCTGTGGTTTTTGTTTTGTTTTGTTTGTTTTTTCTTTCTTTTCTTTCTTGTTAGCATCTACTTTTCTGTCTTTACATGGGACACTGCTTTCATACAGCAATACCAGCTTTGGTAGGGTTTTATATGAGTTGTGAGATGTCAGAGATTTTGGTTGTTTGGTGTTCATGCCAGTGGTTGCTACTCTTTTCCTGACTGCAAGTTTTTTGTGGAAAGCTTTAGTCTGGGCAATATCATTAAAGACAAACATAAATTTGAAATGCTAGTGTACTCACTCATTCACATGGAAAGGGAATGTAAGYGTGGATGATTTTTGCAACTAAAATCAATGCAACTCTGCTATCTTTCTTTATTAGATGGAGATATGATATCTCACCTGACTGTAAACACCCACACTGTAGATATCTCCTTTGATCAAGTTATGCTACTCTTTTTATAGTCAATGGAAAGAACTGCCCTATTTCAGCCATTTCCTTTCAGGCGAGATAGATTATGCCCTGTAAGTGCCTCTTTCTCCCTCTTAACTCTAAAGGCCATTTAGCCTACAAGCTCAGATGGGGATGTTTACATTACAGATATTTGCATTTTGTCGACTGAATTCTTTTTTTTAGTGTCACGTCTGTAAGGATTGAAGAAAATATACCTTCTGAAAGGCCTCAGTCAATAAGAACAAATTGCTCCTGCTGTGCATGCCAGGCTTGGACCAGAGCTGAGTCATGGCTTCTGAGTTTGAGGCAATATTGAAAATTTCTGTGTAATGGGAAGGACAGTCAGAACAAGGTCTGCAGAACAAGAAGGAACAGGGCAAGGCTGGAAAATCTGGAGGACTTGGCTTAACGGTCCAACCATCTCACTCCTCTCAGCTCTCACCCCATGCTCTGACACCTTCTTTGGCTGCAGCAGGCAGCCTGGTCTCCAGCCCTCTGGCACAACGAATCGATGCTCTGAGTCCGTGGCCTTTCTGACACCTCTGCTGATTGCTGCTTCTGGTGTCTCTGACATGAGTTAGCTCTAGCCTACGAAGAAAAGACTAACACCTGCTTCCAGACCAGGTRTTCTCAGGGATAAATCCTCTTTCCTCCTCCATCTGTCCAGCTGCACTTTTTATTTGCCAGTTACTTGAAAGGCTGTGATAAGTGGCAATTAGTACAAGCCAGTACAGGCAGGCATCTGCCTCCCTTAGGAACGAAGGGGACAAAATATTGTGAAGGAATTTGCTTCCCTCAGAAAGTTAATTCTATTTAAAGGCCTTCCTGTCATTTCAATAACTAATCTCAGGAGGCGGAATGTGGCTTGAGGGTTATGGGGACAGTTAATTCCTGACTGCCACTTGCTCCTTGTGAAGAGTAAATCCTTCATGGTTCTCTCTTTCTCAATCTGTCTTTCACTCTCTCAAAGATGTCTGAACCTAATATAATGGTGAATATTAAGGATTATATAATTTTTTTTTGAGGTCATGTTAAGCCTCAGAAAACCAATGCAGGAGAGGAATTATTACTATTTTGTGTGTCTGTGACACAAAAGCCAAGGTGGAAATTTTGATGGGAATTAAATTATGGGTCAAATTCACAGAAGAGTCTCAGAGGAGACAGAAAAGCCCAAAATATTTGTTTCAGTAGTTAAGGAATTATGTATACCTCTCTAGTCTGTAAAGGTTTTTATTTCGCAATTATTTTATTTTAAAGTTTTTTTATTCAAAGAAAAGAGAGTCCACAAACAGAAACATAAACATATTTGGTTTCTGAACCAGTCTGAACCAATCTTTTTCACCAAACCTAAAAGGCCATTATTCATAAAATTGTACTTAGAAAAACTGGAGGCAGATGAGAGAAACACTTTTCCCCCAGGCTCCTTGGAGACCAGTGAAGCTGCTAGTAGCTTGCTTTAATGCAGAACTGGAAAAGGGCTTTGCCTACCCACACCGTGCAGCTGTATTTATCTGAAAGTATTCTTATTTTTCGCCTTGGACACAATTAATTATTTTGCACCTAAGGTGTTCTGTGGCATACGATTACATCACATTAGCCTTGTGCTTGACATCAGACTGATGCAACGTGATACATTAGGAGTTCTACTAGAGCTGTTTTAATTAAGCAAGGTATTTTATTCACTTAGTGAATATTTGCTTTGAGTTGCCTGTACAAGGCCATAAAGTACAAGCACCTCAGTGCTCCCAACTAAACATCAGATGGGGTATCCTACACTCTGCTGATTAATTATATAATACTTAGATCATTTAGCTAATCTGTTGAATGCGTATCACATAGTTAATGAAATATTTCAAAGCTGCAGGCAGACTTAAGAAATGAATCATCGTGTACAGCTCAGTCTTTATTACTCATTGCAGAAATGCAGCATCCATAGTTACTAAGTCTGAACTGGGAAAGGTGCAAATGGCAAGGTTACCCTGCCAAACTCTGCTTGCTCTTTCTTTTCTGCCCGTTTGAGGAGTCACACACAGCAGGTGAATAGATACTCTGGCTGCTTCTCAGTAGGGCAGAGACTGATCCCTGACGTACTGATGGGGAAGGAGACTCATCAGTCAGTATTGTTCCCTTCTCTACAGTGCTGCAGCACCCGTGAACCAGGCTCTCCTCTTGCATTGCTGCCCTGGGTAAAATTTTAAGGTTGTAAAGGAAAATGGTAACGTTGGCCCAAGCAGAAAATTTCTGAGAGGCGCTACTGCCTGCACACCTGTGGGGTTTGGGCTTGTTTTCTTCCCACATGCATGTACAATGATTAGCAAATACAGACTGAAAAGTCGAGACATTATCATAATCACCTATTGTCATGGCTTGAGTAACTCATTCCATTTTCAGAGTGGGTTTTTTTTCAGCCTATTAGCAGCAATTAAAGGTATCAGTTTATCAATTGACTTCTAAAATTACCATGAGTTTTTTTCCATAACTCTGAAGGCTGGAGCTTTATTCAGTTTCAGTTTCTCCGGGTCGCTTATGGTTTGGGGTTGTTTTTTTTTTTTGGTTTTTTTTGGGAAAATATCTGAGACCATGAAATGGAAGTTTCATTGAACTGCAGCTCATTGATGTTTTGTGATCCGGCTCATTAGGTCTGGTTCGGAAGCCTTAAGCTTGTAGCAAAATACTTTATGAGGGTTTAGGTGAAAAGCAAATTAGAAATTGTAAGGAAGAAAGGCATATGGGTTGAGAAGGCAAAAATGAAATGTTAAGTTATTATGATTTAGCTGATCAGGCAACTTCTCACTCACAGATTGCCTGTGGAAAGAAAATATGTGAATGGTGTGACGTACCATAACAAAGAAATCAGAAATAGTAGAAGCTCTCCTCTGGTATACATCCAGGAGACTCCAGAGCGACATTCATCCCCGCATATCTCTCACATCACTGTTCTGCACCATTATCGGTGCTCAGTAGCAYTGGGGGTCACCCTGCCCTCGTCTCCCTTGGTGGGAGGGCTTGTGAGTTCTCTCCCTATCTGACTCACCCCAAGGCAGCTGGAATAGCTAACAATCACCTGCTCTTGTTTTTTAAAACTGCCTCTGGCTGAAGGAGATTAAGCAGCATGTGAACTGTCCTTCTGTCCACTAACCCTCCAACGGGGGAGTGGGAACAAACATCTGAAGTGGGAATGATAGTGTCTTATCCACTCCAGACACTTTCTGAGTTAATTTCCGTTGGGGTATGTGGGATATATAGCAAAATGCAGCACACATCTCCTCCCCCCGTTTAAAAAAATCCTGTATGTGATCAGAACCTCAGTTTTTTATCTCATCTGAAAGATAACACCTCCAGGAGAGCATCTTAGGAGAGCAATTTAGTACTGACTCAGAGGGAAGAGAATGAGTCACTGCAGCTCTTAGATTTTTCTTGGAAGTTTCTCACTAAAGCATTGCCCCAGTCTGACACTGTTTAGTAGATGACATCAGAAAGACTGGAGTTTATGTTAAATTCGGAATGGATAAAGGCTAGGATCCTAGGAAAATCTTTTTAAAAGAGTGGTTAATTTTTTGTGGGGCAGTTAAAAAGTACTTAATTGGGGGTATATTCATTATGCACTTACTGTAAAACCAGAGTAAACAACAGCAAAAAAAAATCAAAAGGGAAGATTACCCAGAAATCTTAGACTGTTAAGTAGGATACAGAGTGTGTCACATTGCAGACTGTTCCTTCCTTTAGCAGTGGCACACAAAGTGAACTCATCATAATTGAATTGTATCTGGCTAGAAAAAGTGCCGGTCTTTTTTTTTTTTTCCTATTTTTTTTTAATCTTGCTATGCAGCTACCTGATATTTGCAGTAAAGCTGCTTAGAATCCTGTGAAGGATCCCCTCAACAACAGCAAGACATCAATGGCAGTGCCAGGTTGTCATTGTGGAGTGGTGCTCTGGTGATTACCAGTGAATTGACAATGATTAGTGAGTCACTGTTTCTCATTCTTAATCCAGCCCACTCCACCACTGCTTGTACTGCCTTGTGGGAAGCAAATCTAAGCACATGCAGAGGAAGAAGCCTCAGTGTTATTTTGCTGGCAGCCTTCTAGAAACCTSCTTTGCACTGTAACTGCTTGTCTGCTACCCATGGAGTTTGCTATCTGGCTTAAGATTTTCTTCTAGCCCTACAGGGACTTCAGAAGGTAGACATTGTACATTAATGTCAAATGGTAAAAAAGATAAAAATTATGTAAGCCGGTGAAGCGTGAGATGTACATGTGTGTGTTATGAAGATACCACTTACTGTGAATGAAGAATGTCCTGGCAAGAATCACTGCACTCCTGAGGAATCTCCCTGTGTTTAAGTCACCTCTCGTGGACTATAGTGGTACCTACCTCAGCATCCTTAAGATGGGACCCAAACCCAAAAAGGTTTATATAAGCTGCTTCTGCTTCAGGCTTGAAGCCACATTACATGCAGACAACTGTAGATGAGCACAAGCTGTGTTTGCTGTGCCTTGACCTCAGTATGCTGCTCCAAGTAAAGTGCAGATCGGGTAGAAGAGTGGTGTGGCTCCTGCCTGGCCCATGTGCCTTGGCTCACCCAGGTCGGATATATGAGAACARCCTGTAGGCCAGAAGTCCCTTCACCAGGTGTCACAATCGTATGAGATCAAGAAACGAGAGTAGAAGGCCAGGTCAGAAACTGAGGGAGTTCATCTTCAAAAGGACTTTTAAAGTCTGAGCTGGCAAAACTGGAAATGAACCTGCTAGTGGAAGTATCTGATATTCACTCTCTCTGTCTCAGTTCTCTTAAAATGCTGTAAAATCTGTCCCTTTCCTACTCCCCTTCTGCCTCTGTTGTGCCAATATATTTCCTTCATGAAGCTGCCAAATGAAACCTGAGCTTCCTCTATGATTAAGCACTCAAGGTGCAAGCAAATAGAGGCCCAATGTATTTTCAATACTTTAAAAGATGGAGAGAAGCAATAGCTGCCTATACAAATGCTTGTCTTTTTAGTCAAGCCCTCATATTTGAAACAATATTTCTCAGAAACCATACTGAAGGCAAAAACATGCTCAACAGCTATATGCTCAACAGCATTATTTCTGGAAAGGAAAAACATTTATGATAATTGAATTAATTTATAAAACAAAGAAAAGTGTTCTACAATAACTTTGAGAAAAAGGGGTAGGTCTGCTATAGGGTCTCTAGTCTTTGACTTTGCTGTTCATGCCAAACATGCTTTGTCACATTTGCTCTCGTTGCTTTGAGCTGTTTCCTGGCAAATTAAGCAAGTTCTGCTTACTGCAGCTATGCATCTTGAACAAATATGAAGTTGTTTATAAGTACCATTTTGACGGATGGAGTGAAAGCTGGCATTTCAAGAGTTTGCATCCAGGGTTCTTGGCACACTGGAACATCCTGCAAAAAAATTGGTTCTGCGTCAGTGGTATGGAAAACCTCAGCTAAATTTAATGGGCGGCCACAGGTAAGGTGGCATCCACACAGCTGCTTACCTGACATTCTATGCAGGTGTCCAGGCACAGAATCATAGAATGGTTTGGGTTGGAAGGGATCTTCAGGATCACTTAGTTCCAACCCCTGTGCCATGGGCAGGAGTGCTGTCCGCAAGCCCAGGTTGCTCAAACCCCCATTCAAATTGGCTTGAGCACTTCCAGGGATGGGGCACCCACAGTTTCTCTGGGCAACCTGTTCCAGTGCCTCACCACCCTCACAGCAGAGAATTTCTTCCTAAGATCTAATTGAAACCTGCCCTCTTTCAGTGTAAAGCYATTTCCCTGTCTTGTCACTACATGCCCTTGTCAAATGTCCTTCTCCAGTCTTCTTGTAGGTCCCYTTCAGGTGCTGTAAGGCTGCTATGAGGCTACTTTGGAGCCGTTTCCTCTCCAGATTGAACAATCCCAACTCTCCCAACCTGTCTTCATAGGAGAGGTGCTCCAGCCCTCTGATTATCTTCATGGCCCTCCTCTGGACTCGCTCCAACAGATTCATATCCTTTGTATGGTGAGGGCCCCAGAGCTGGATGCACTACTCTGAGTAGAGACTCATGGGAGCAAAGTAGAAGAGGAAGAACACCTCCCTGAACCTGTTGGTCACATTTCTTTTGCTGCAGGCCAGGACATGGTTGGCCTTCTGTGCTGTCAGTGCACATTGACAGGTCACCTTGATCTTCTTATCCACCAACATCCACAAATCCTTCTCTTCAGGGCTGCTCTCAATCCATTCTCTGCCCGACCTGTATTTGTGTTTGGCACTGCTCCAACCCACATGCAGGAGCTTGCATTTGACCTTGTTGAATTTCGTAAGTATGCATGTACTAAACAGATCAGCATGTCTGCTTCTGCTCAGTAATGCCAATGGCTGGTCAGCAAGCCACAGACTAGACTGACCAGCAGTGACACAGAGTGCTGGAGTGGGATGGTGTCTCAGTTCTGAGACAAATTTAAGAAAGGACTCTCCGGAATGAGTCCCACTCTCCAAAAGAGTTCAAACAATCCTCTTCCACCAATAGGGAATGAATACTAGTAGATGAAAAAAAAACAACCCAAAACTGTTTATTAACGAACACAATGCCCACTCATAAGGCAAGGGAAAAAAAAGGTAAATAACTATTAAGCACTAAACGGTTCAGAACCCACTCCCCCACCCACCCACACAGAAACAAAAACCCCCAAAATGTCTGGAGAGATGGGGACAGTGCTGGAGGAATACACCTTTCCCAACATGTGGTCCAAGATGGGGCCGGCTTTTCAGGCTGAGGGAAGCAGGACCTCCATGGAGGAATTCCAGCGGCAGGGGAAAACCCCAGTGGTCACCTGGTGTCGACCTCTTTTCTCCAAGGCAGTCACAGCAGATGAAGCAGCTGGGCTGGAGCCTTTTGGTGTGCTCTCTCTCCTCCTGGCTTGGCTCCCCGGTCCTGGGCTTCAGGCAGGAGCAGCCCAAAAAAAGAGATGGAGCAGGTGGACTGAAAGCCAGTGAGCCGGGTTACAGTGTAGCAAAGCAGCCGACTGCTCCGGGCAAAACACTGACTGTTCTCTGTTCCCCACGAACACAAGCAGATCCACCTGCAGCTGAGAGACTGCTAAGTCACAGTGTAGCAGTATCCCGGCAGGATACACACACACTTCCTCACCCGCAGCCGCCCTGCTGTGATCTGGAACCAGAAGAGAGAGGGAGCAGCTCTCGGCCCCGCTCCCACCAGGATCCCAGCCAGGCTCTCGGGCATTGCGGTAGTCCCAAGCTGGGAAGGGGCGGGGCAGGTAGAAGGAGAAAGCAATAACAATTTTTGGGCACAACCTGGATGTGGGATAAGGAATCCCAAGACAGATGGATATCTTGGCTTTGTGCTGCATCAGTGGGGCAGTGCAGATCATGCTGCTAGGCGGGAGTCACTCGCAAAGCTTGTGTGGTGTGTGGAGCGAGGGCGGTCTGCCGCAGGCTGTCATGGCTTACTGCCACTACTCTGTGGCTCTTCGTTAGCAGCTGCAGAGCCTGAGAAACCTCATGCTCCTGCTTGAGACATCGCTTTGAAACCACTGTTTCCTAGCTCCCGGCAGCACCACCAAGTGTCCCGAGGACACGTGCTGTGTCTGTGCTCCTCGCGCTTGTTTGAGCAGGCTCTCCCCCTGCTGCWGTTGAAACCAAGGGACAAAACGCCCATTGAAACTAATGGGAACATGGGCAAGCCCACTTCCCATATGGTGCCTGTCAACCACGTGCTTAAGAAACATCTGATATATTTTTATTCTGATCATGTGTTTGGTATAATGATTGAGATTTGTAAGTCCTGAGACTGTAGACCTTAAGTAATTCCTAAGTTTTGTATAAATATCCAGCTTTGTTCTTTTGTGAGAGAATCACATGCTAGCATGAGAACTCATATGATTTTGGGTGCAACTTAGAGAAGCCATCTGCTTTAAGGTACACTTATAGCGCTCCACAGCAAACTCYGTGACTCCTGTCAGGGCAGTATTTCTTTACACAAACCCGAAGTGGAGGTAACTTTGATTTTTTGATGACTGATTGAGAAATATTAAGGCTGAATATTTACAAGATTATAATATTTATATAAGAAATATAAATCTTATAATTTTTTACACTTCTGTGGGGTTTATATAGATTTAAAGTATCTGCCACCATGGCAGCTTAGTAATTGTGAAGCTTCAATGCTATCACTTTTGTTGTAAAGTGAATTTATATTGTTTATAATGTTTGTTTAGTTGTAATGTTTGAAACATCAACAGAAAAACTTTTATACAAAATTTTAGCTGAGACCATAAAGTTTATAGTTAAAATACTTCCTGTAATAAAGCTGCTAGAACATAAAATCATTAGAATGATATTAGACTCTGATATCTCTTCTCCACTGATTAATACCTTGTTAGGTGGGTCATTTCAATTTAAATAGGTCCCTGATAACAAAAATGTTAATATGACATTATAGTGGACAGAATTTATCTGTTATGAAACACGCTTACTGTTTTATGTCACCTTGACTTTCAGAAAATGTATCACATTATAACTCAAATTGTTCAGAGTACAATGGAGCATAAAAGAAAAATGATTCTGAATGAGGCACAGGCACAAGTTGACTTTCATGCTTGCTAAGGACAGAGGCTCAAGGAAAGTGTGTAACATCATCTTTGTTGGTTTGCTTTTACTCTGTGGAGTCATCTGGAAGCCGCCCAGGACTCAGATTGTACTTTTGAGCAGACTAGATGTAAATAGCGTATGGCTTCAGAAAGATGCAAAAAACGAAGCTACCTTCCCAAAACTTATTTATGTTATAGTAAATTGCTGACAGTGTCACCAAAGCAGAGACCGCCTTTTGTTTTCTTGTCTTAACAATAGCATTCAGAAAAAATTTTCTCATTTTACTGTTTCATAACTGTTATACTTCATGTATCAATCCTATTTTGTATGTAGGTTTGAGAGCAATAAAAGGCTGATAGAG
Source organism: Amblyornis subalaris (assembly GCA_018881555.1). NCBI lineage: Eukaryota > Metazoa > Chordata > Aves > Passeriformes > Ptilonorhynchidae > Amblyornis > Amblyornis subalaris. The sequence goes on along the minus strand of JACAXG010000009.1, from coordinate 15,218,144 downwards.
GAAAGCAACAAACTGCACAGTGGTTATGATATTTATAGGAAGCTAGAGTGAATTTCATATGATTTATTCTATTCAGGATAAAAATCAATATCTAACTCAAACAGCTAAGAACCTATCTTGAGTGGACAAAAATCTTCATTTACTTCCTCTGCACCCACAGTGATTTCCCACTCTGCTGCCTAAAGCTCATTCTTCACAGTTAATAATAAACATCATTGACTAAATGATGACTGCAGTTCCTCTGCTAGAATCACAAGCGATCACTTATCTTGCAGTCAGTGCTGTTCTTCATTCAGAGTGCACTCTGCATTACCAAACTCTCTGCTTGATCACCGGCTTCAGTCACCATCAAACTCAGTCAAAGTAAAGATGTAAACATTTTCCAAGTAGTTGTGGGACACCTAATAAACCTGAGTGTTATCCTCGTTCTTCAGTTAGTCACTGCCTATTTACCACAGGGAAAAAAAGAAGGACTTTGATCTCTAGAATAGAATTTCAGGGACGATCTCATCCAGAACATCTGAAAAATGTGTCACCTCAAGCCACTAACCAATTTAACCTTGACTGCGTTTCATGCTTAACAGGGAAAACAATTCCCTTTAACTGTATCCTAAAGGTACAGGAGAGATACTGATAGCACTTATAGTGTATTCTGGTAGATAAGGTTTCATTTTCATCTTTGGCATTTGAAGATGCTAAGTCTAATTACATTGTATAAAAATGGTGATCTCTTCTAATTTGGTAGTGCAAAAGGTGGATGGTGATGAACTTCTGAAAGTAGTTCATTCATCTACCATTAGCAGAAAATGTTGGCTTGGCTTCTTAATTAATAGGTGGCTGAGTTAAGTCCTGGAGGGAGTGTTAACCAAAATAGTTGATAGTAACCCGAGAAAGTCTAAAGGTTATTTGAAAGTCTTGTGCATTACTTTTTTTTTTCCAAAATGGATTGGAGCAAACTCTTCATGTGCTGCATGTTGGTTCTCCAAATGGTATAAAATACCCGTAAATCCTGAAATACCATTTGAAACCTTTCTCAGGGCTATGGTTGCAAGGCATCAATTTTAAAAGTTAATGTTAATCAAGGCTTAGATATGAGCRAGTGAAAAATGTGCCTGAATAAAAACTCTGTATCTCCTTAATCTAGACAACGTGTGTCCTGCTTCCATGCCACTRAAAAGACATCTCCTCCTTGATTATTTGCTACATTCTTGTAATCTAATAGTCTACTATAGAGACAATAAACTTTCCATGATAAATGCAATAGGAAAATGTTTTGGTTCCAATTTTATTTATCTTCTTGGAGGTGCCAGGCACACACCAGCCATGTAACATGATGTAGAGTCATGCCATGCAGCAGAGTGGGAGTTGTTCAAGGAAGCCTTGGGCTGGTTGTGTAAGGCCTTCAGCACAGCCCCGGGAGGCTGTGCCTACCTGCCTGTATGAAGCCTATGCCCCCGAAATACTGGATGTTATCTTTGTGTCTCAAGTAACTAATTGATGAAGGCGGAAATAATTAATGATGAATGTAACAGAAGCACAGTGTAGGTACTGAGGTTAACAGGTTTATCTTATTTCTCACCATCCATTATCCGTACATCTCTGATATTAATTGGATAAACTGCCAAATCAAGAACAAGGTGAGTATAAATCAAAACCTATGAGTYCTGCAATATTCCAATTATATTTTTAGCAATGTGAAAGATGTGTGGTAAGTCATCAACATGATTACTGAAGCAAGAGTCTTGCAGGTAGCACCAGAAGGTCCATTCCTTGGGAATAATTTTAGCTTTAGGACTTCCWATTATTAAGTGGGGATAATATCTAAAGAACAGCAAAATAATTATGTTTGGATAGTTCAATGTGGATGCTGATGTTACTCTTGTCAAAGTGAATGTGAAAAAATCCATTTGGTAGGCAGATTCCAGCATGACTTCAGTTTCTGCTCAAGTGTTGGTAGAAGGTGTCTAGGATACCTCAGGAAAAAATTAGCAGCTCAGTGAACCAGGTTCATAACCTGGAGGAAAGGGAATCATCCTTATTTCCACTKCTAAAAAAATTAAAGAAAACAAAATCTTTCCTGTTATTAAAAACAAATTTCCCAAGAGCATCTGGACTTTCCAAATGTTTAGCATGTGGATGACTCACCAGCTTTATGCTAAGATATTATGCTGTTATTTCAAAACTGAAATACCAGATTTGACATTTTTATATGTTGTACAGAGATTCATAGTCTTTYTCATTATTATATATTATTTCAGCTTTTAAAAATCTGGAAAGAACCTTGGATTAAGCATGATGCTGATTTTGAATCTCTTATAAAAAGATTTTTCTCTGACAAACCATTTGGCAGATGAATTGTATTTTTAAAAGCCTTTATTTTTCTTGCTTGGCCAGACTTTCATTTTAGCTGAATTATGCTTGCTGCAGAAATTGAAATAAGAAGAAAAAATTTTGCCAACTAGCTCAGGACTTAGAATGAACCAAAAGCTGAGCTGGACCAATTAGGTTTCTAGAACTTCTCTGCTCACTGGGTCTTGTGAGAAGGCAATTCAAAATGCAGCTCTTCCACCACTGGTCAACAGGGCTTAACTGCTCAGAAACATAATTTTTAGAGAGGGAGGAGGGAAGGAAAGGTTTAAAATACCTTTACGTGTGTGTGTGTGTATATATATATATATGCATATATATATATATATGTGTGTGTGTGTCGATATGTAGATTTCTTAATTTTTGAGACCTGTCACCAATGTGAGTGCCTTGCAGAAGAGGAGGGGCTTTGCTTTCTGGTGCTTGTAYAAAAAGCAAAGTCAAATGCCCTCCTTAAAGAATTTGCTTCCACAAGTCTTCGTTTTGGCTTCTGTGACTGCATGTAATTTTCATACATAAGGAATTACATGTGCACAAGCAATACATACTAAAACCCTCAGTGTGGCCATGCAAATTATGGCTTGGAGTAAAATGAACTAGGAGTCTTCTTAAATGGCTAGTACTAGGAAGGCGAAAGTAATCTAGTCCAAGGAAGAGAAAGTGCATTGCTTGTGATAAACACATAAAGAATGAACTTACTACTTTTGTTACAAAGAAGCATGGAGTTTCACATAAAGAAAAAGAAAAATGAGTCCCTGGAGGTTTCCASATCTTCAGCTAAGAGTGATTTTTTGGCTGGTGTAATAGAAAGAGCAAAGCTGAAGTATCTTCTGCAACAGCATCTGGGGATCTTTAGGTTAACTCAGACTGACAACAAGAYGATCTGAGGATGAAGAAAAAGATGGGTATATAAGGCTTCTCTATCTTCCCAATTTAGTGCTCAGGTTGTGCTATAAAATGGGTACATATGTACAAAATTCAGAGAGAATGATTTTCAATGTATGGAGACCTACATCACAAATACAGGAATTCAGGTCTCAGTGTACATAAAATAAGAAGCTCTGGACTTGCTGGGCACTATTTTTCATGATAAATTTGAATCTTTCTTTAGCCACATAGGCTCATTAATTTTACATTTCCCTGGGTTCTCTCCAAATAGAAGGAAGGCTACTTTTTACTGTAGCTGTATTTGTATCTAGTACAGATATCAAATGATTTCTATTTCTTTTATAAGGAGCCATGATTATAGCAGCAAGATCCAAGACTACAAAGTCTATCAAGCAACTGTTAAATTATATTTTTTGTCCTGTTCCCAGAAGACCTTGTTGTCAACATAGGCACTCAAACATAGGTGTCTACAGGTCTGCATAAAAGAAGTATAGGTAGGAAAAGAGACAAAGTCCTCTCAAAAGGCTGCACCATTCACTGGCAGTGTCCTATCAAAGTAAACTAGAACTATTTAGCTACACTTTAATGTGATGAATGGCCTGAACATGCAGATATAATAATTGTAACTTTATAATCTCCGTGTATGTGGTCATTGCTGTTTTTCTATGGCTCTGTAAATGTGGTTTAAGGCCTGCTGGCAACTAATCCCCAAACAGCCACTCACTCATCGCCCTCCCCAGTGGGATGGGGGAGAGAACTGGAAGGGCAGAAGTGAGAAAAATTGTGGATTGCGATAAAGATAGTTTAATTGGACAGAACAGGAAGAAAATAATAATATTTATAAAATTAATAATTGTAATAATATACAAAACAAGTGATGCACAATGCAATTGCTCATCACCTACTGACCATCCAGTTCCTGAGCAGCAGCGGCTCTCAGCCAGCTTTCTCCCCAGTTTATATGGTGAGCATGATGCCCTATGCTATGGAATATCCCTTTGGCCAGTTTGTGTCACCTGTCCTGGCCATGTCCCCTCCCAGATTCTTGTGCTCCTCCAGCCTTCTCACTGGCAGGGCATGAGAGGCTGAAAAGTCCTTGAYTTAGTATAAACACTACTTGGCAACAACTAAAAACATCAGTGTGTTATCAACATTATTCTCATACTAAATCCAAATCACCACAGTAGACCAGCTTTAACTGTATTCCAAACAAAACCATGACAGTAAATAAGATAATTTAATATGAGAGGGTCAACCGTCCCTTTCCTGGGGAACAGACTGCATTTCTTGAGCCCTGAAAATCCCTTGGCCTTCCCTGCTTCTATGCCTGCTATCCATTGCATGTATACAGTTCCCTCTCAGTAGCTAATGAGACTTAAATAAACATACTGAGAGACGAACATGGCCTCTAGAGTTTAATAAATGATGCTGATTCTGGTTTCAATTACACTGGTGTAAATCTGGARCATCACCACCGCTTACAGTTGAATTACTCTAGATTTATATCAGACCTGAATTTAGTCCATAGATTTCATTTTTTTAGCCCACTGCAATTTTATCATTGTGATTGAAGACATTTTTAAAACCCAAATATAGAGATAATTGAATAGATCAGCTTGTGTACCTATTTTTTTTCCATATCTCTTTGCATACTGGAGCTGTATTTTTATGTTTTTAAACTTTACTCTTCCAATAATCAAGGAATGGATAATATAGTGCTGATAACTGATAACATTGCATATTTTTATTAGAAGATCAATGGTCCTTTTCTTAGCCCTTTCACTCTGCCCTTGAATTTTTGTAGTTTTGGCTACGAGCAATGTGCAGCCTAAATTTTTAAGCACAGTTTGACATCTCCTTCAGGATTAAAATGAAGTGATTTAATGGATGGAAGAGGCGCAATGCATCTTAAGCTAGTCAGAGGAACAAAGTATTGTTTTGTTCTAAAAAGTAAGTAGTGCCATATATACTATGATCACATCACCAGTGTTATAATGAAGAGTGTGTTCAGAATCTGCCAAAAATCAAAGGTGAGTCAATGGAAAAAAAAAACATTAAGAGGGGAGACGCAGTCAGTGAGCTCACAGGCAACATAGACCTTTGAGTGCAGCAGCTTTCTACCACGGTCTTCCTGTTAGGTCCAAATATACTAAATACAAAATACAAAGTGACAACACTCTCCACCGAAATTGAGTAGCCTTCTTTTAAGTTCTTCTAAGCTCAGAAAGAGTATGAGTACTAATAATTATATAAAGTATAAAGAGGAAAATTTCTATGCATTCTAATTCGAAGAYGGAGTTGCCAAACATTCATGAAATGTCATGATTTTAATCTTGTTTGAAGTTGATTCAGCTCAGTAAGGTTAGAATTTGGTGAAAAAGGGGAATACAAATTGATGTAATAAAAGTATGAGTGAGCAGGAATCTTGGATTGTAGGATTCTTGAGAGCATAAAATATGAATGCAATCTAAGCTGACTTTGGGATAAATGCAATTGCCAATCTTGATGAAGCCATGATCTTCAGTAGTGCTGAGGACAGGAATCCATAGATCTCATAATAGTTACCCGTATCTTCTTGTTATAATAAGAAAATGTGTGTAGGAAGGGGGAGGGGGAAGAAGATATAAAAACCTGTGCAACAGAAGCCATTTTAAAGGCAAGATTTGCCAACAATCGTTACCATAGTTACCTTGCATTATAATTATAGGAGAAAGATCTGTGGCGGAYTTATTTAACCATGTGTGGGACGTATTGGTGATTGGATGATGACCCTTGTTCTCTGAAATAAAGACGAGACATAGCCTCTCTCAGCGCATCAGGCTCATGGAAATGAAATATCAAACTCATTAAAAATGTCAACCTGTCAGTGCAATAATTATGAATTATGTTTATTTCAAGATATCTGGTCACATTTTCTGGAAATGTAGAATTGAAAGTTTTGTAAAAACAGGAAAAAAATATTAGCTGAGTGTTTTAGCATTAATTTTCAAACCCACCAAGTCAGGACCTGTGCTTCAAGAGAGCTGATACACAGTTCTATTGAAGAATTAAAGTACACTGACAAATCTAGATTAACTGTGGGAATTGAATAGCAGTCTGTTTGTTAAAGCTAAATATGTAAGACTCTGAGACTCTGTGGTACTTTGTTCTTCCTATTTGTAAACTGGTCATTCCTGAGACATGCATACTCTCTTTGTATATCTCAACACTTGGTGGTTGGGGTTTTTTTTGTGTGGTTTTAAATTTTTTTTTTATTTGTTCATTTTGGGGAAAAAAGAAGAATTGAGTGTTTTTCAGAATAAACTTAACAGTGTAGGAGAGCACACATTCTCTAGCTGGTTTTCCTTGCAAATCGTACTTGCCCAGATCTGGTGTGGGGCTTAGAACATGCAGAAGTTCTGGTATTGCCATACCCTATTGCATCTAAACTCTTCTTTGGATTCTTGTGCATGGTACAACCTATGGAATACTAGCAGAYCATTTGCCTTGCTGTTGTTCTACCATTTGTCCTGGGGACACTGAAACACAGGACTGCACAAGGCAAAGGCACATACTAACTCATGCGCCTAGGAACTGCTACTCATAGAAACCCAAAGACATGTTGAACTTAAAAATTTAGAGTATCAAGTCTTTAATCCTTCGTAATTGGTTACCTCCTCAAGTTGACCTTTTTTTGCCCTTTTGGAAATTTCCTTGTACATACCATTATGAAAACCCAACAGCTGAACAAAACATAGGAACTGTACCTAGTTGAGAGAGGGATTGTTTTGTAGCCTGGTGGGTTTGAGTCACAGCTGTGTTGGCCTTTTCAGATGCGTAGATATATTTATTGTGGTCAGACAACTGATCTTGCTGTAAGATGGCTAATTTGGAACCTGCTAACATTATCATCATAGCAGCTCAGGCTAGCTGCCCTTCTATTTGTCTACTTCTGGGTAGATTTTACAGACTCCGTTGAGCTGAGATCAGGACCTGAAGTAAAATTTAAAATTACACTAGGTGTGTCTGCAAGGGTTGGAATGCATCCCTGCAACTGTAAACATAAAACACTCGGTGCCATGTTATGATTCATGCTTAAATTTCTGTTAGTTTGACATTTTCTATGGCAACAGTACTACTTATTTTTTTAGATCTCTTTGTTTCCCCCAGCTTCTTCCTGAGAAAAATCAACCTACCTGGTCTCCTGTTTTTCTAGAATGGCTACTATTTCTATCACCCAAGTCACGGCATACCTGTGAAGCACCTCTAGTGCTGCTCATTATAAAGAGAAAAATTGGTTTGTGTAAGGTTTCCTTATGGCTATCTAGGGCATTAAACTCTAAATACTTCCTGCTTGATTGGTTTTTAGACCCTCGTCATGGTTCCAGGGGAGGAGTTATCACAGCATGAACAGTTCTGCCACCTCCCGGTTCTGAGTTTCTCTTTTATTGTGTTGTAATTCTAGACTGGTTTCCCAAATTTCATTTAGTTCTATATTAAAGATKCCCTGAAATATGGAAAAAAATTCCTCATTCTGAAACATTTTGCTTTTTAATTCACTAAATTTTTACATGTCAGAAAAAGTCTGAAATACACCTAATCCATATTGCATCTTTTATTTGTTTTCTGCTCTGCCACTGACACAGAGATATCAATCTTTTAGATAGTTCTAGTTTTAGGACATTTTTTTAGGTTAGTGTAAATTGGAGTAACTCTCCATTGTGCTGGGCTCTGGCCAGACAACATATATTGATAATCAGACCTGTAATTTGCATGTTCTCTATGTACGGAACATACACTCATCCTACACCTAGAATGAAATACAGAAGTGGGAAGGAAATAGTCTGGCATTTTTCTTACTGTGCAAAACAATTCTTATTCCACTCACAGACTGATATGTCAAAAAAAACAGTAAATCTGTTTCAGGTCAGTATTTTATTATTTTTTCCTTTGTGATGAAGGGATTAATCATAAAGGTGCAATACTTCATGGCAGTGAAAAAATATATTGATGGAAATTATTTTTATGGGTCTCACAATGCCTTATTAGTCTCCATAACATGATTAAAGCAATTCAGAGAAGGAATTCATGGCACCCTCACTATACTTCTCAGATTCTATCCTTCCTTTACAGACTGACATTTATTGCCTGGAGATATTAACTAAGGACTGGAAAGACCCAAATATTCCACACTTGCTGCATGACCATGGTGTCTACAGAATCTCTGAAGTCACTTGATACTATTTCTGCAATCTCCTGCAAAGCCTAACAGCCTGAATACGTGCAAAATATCTGTTAGTTAATTTTCAGTGGGGAAGGCTGTAGCTTTTAACTGATGCTCCACATTCATGAATGACTAAATTTAAGTCTGTTAAGCCTTTTATCTAGGTGATCAGCCATGAGMGAGGGTGGGGGAACGTTTCTTCTTTCATTTTGAGTAGCCCCCATTTTACTTAACAGAAGTGGTAAGTATCACAAATTCTTCTGTGATAAGTGTAAGGCTGTTAAGATGTAACTGCAGACTGTCTTCATTTTGAAGTGGGTTTTCCTTTTCTATCCGTAGGAGTAGTGCAGTAATGAACACGAATAATTTATTATTGCTGTAAAACCAGATGCTAAATTGTTTCACAAGCAAATAGTTTGCTTATGCAAGTGAGATAATAGGCCCTTAAACTCATTTTGCACATATCAATATTGCCTAATATTAACATCCTAACATGGACTTAATGCTGTGGTTGCAGCCATATGAACATGTGGAGAGGAGTATGCACAGTGTACCTTGCTGATACAGCTCTGGTTAAAAACCTCACATTGAAGAAACCAGCCCCACTGAGCTCTCTGATTTAAAGAATCAGATTATATATCATCTATCTTATCTATCTATCTATCTATCTATCTATCTATCTATCTATCTACCTATCTATCTACCTATCTATCTATCTATTTAAGAATATTTTAAAAATGCATGTTTGGGATTTAATCCAGCAATTCTGTAGTGGGTGAGAAAAGCATAGTAGTTCATTGGTCTACTCTATGGGAATTATTATTGAACAGAATTTGCAAGTCTAGAATCTTAAATTTGAAACTTTTCTGTGGGCCTGATAATGTCCAATTGCAATTATCTAAGGAGAGAGAGTTCACTGAGGTGAACCAATGTCAAACATCTGGCACCTCAAATCTCAGTAAGATTTGAATATCTTTTACACRTCTCTGTCTTCTATTTTACTCCTACATCTGCAGTTTTGAATATTCAAGCACAAGCTGAGAGAGGGAGTACATTATTTTGGGCTACTGGTATTTAGTCTGAAATTGTCAATCAGCCTACATTCAGTGTACAGTGAAGAATAAATACTGCCACAATCTGAAAAAAACCACTCATTACTGTTGATATAAAATTAATCTATACAAAATAATCCCTCATTAAATGTTAATAGTTCTCGGATTGTGTATTAAATTTTTGTTCGTGTTGACTTCCTCACAGGGTTCTGTAATAGTGTAAGCAGAAGTACACATGGTGCATAAGTAAAAATTACTTCCCACAAATTCATTTCTCGTGCAGTTTCCACAAGGTCAGTAGCAATTTGCCTGCAGCGAATTAAAAAAATGCAATTTTGTTTTGTTTTCTCTGTATCCCTCACACAACTGGATTTAGACTTAACACTCCAAAGCTGCTACTCATATAAAACAGGAACATCTGCACATGCTCAGTCTGCTGTCAACAAAATAAACTCAACCTTCAGAAACAGCTCAAAGAAAACCAGAAAAATTCACACATATCCAGTAGCTCTATGTTAGCATCAGCTCTGGAAGAAACATACATGATATAACAAAATGTATAGGATACTTCTAAATAAACTACAATTTCCCAAAGCATTGGAGATATGAAGATGCTTATACAAAACCTTGGGAATTAAAAATTTCAGAGCAATGTCATTGTCAAGTTGTTGAGAATTGGGTATAATTTTGCCTTCTCTATTTTAACAAGTGAAGGTGATTTTTCAGAAGAAAGATTAGATGTCACAGTGACTTCAGCTAAGTTGATGGTTGAAGTTTGGCCTGAGGAATGTCTGTCTGGTGCCATGTTGATGTGGTGGCCACCTGTTTGGTTGGTTTTATGCCACTGTGGTGGAATGGCTTGTAAGAAACAGTGTCGAACTGCTGAGAGGTAAGTGGAATGCTTTGAAATTGGAAAATACTTGTTTATTGATACAAAAAAATTTCCATAAAATGCATTTGTTTTGAGAAAAGGGTTTGCTAAGAGGGCAACTCATATCCAGTGTGAAACTTCTATTCAAAGAGGAAAGGTAAATACAGAACTTTTTGGCTGGGTGCTGTCTCTTTTGCCTGGCTGCTGTTCTGAGGAATCCTGGATCTTGAAGAACTCAGTCCACTGGGTATGTCTTGGCTTGATTTTCAAACTGGATTATATTTTTTTCCCTGAAAATATTCTTTTTTTCCCCCCAATTCTTATTGGATTGTTGATTTTGCTGTTCATTAATTTTCTTCTTTGTACTTGCTTAAAATTATGATTCAAGCAWTTTTTAAAAAGATAATTAACATATATTTGTTTAATAAATTTGTTAGATATGTGAAACAGAACATTCTCATGTATGTGTTTGAATACGCAATATTTCTTCTTTCAAATATAAGCTTAATTTTGACTTCTGTTCAGGGTGGTGGACTTAACCAGTTTTATTTGCATATTAAAAATAAGAAAATATTTTAATACTTATTGACCCCCCCAACTACTTTGTTCAGAAAATATAATTTGCTAGAATTTACCAAATTATTTCTTGCAGTGTTAGTAAAGCAAATTATTCCATTGTAATTAGTAGAAATCAGACAAAGTTGTAATATCAATCTGAAAAGTTTGAGCAGGTCTTTTGAGGGCAATGAGTAGTTAATAATGCACAGTCTGATATGCACCATCCTTCTTATGGAAGATAATACCTCTAGCTATGCAGTCAACTCTGCCAGAAGCAACCACTCTGAAACCTAAACAGAAGCCCTTTGCAGAAGAGAAGTCATTGCTAATGATAAAGGTAGAGCAGCACTGTCGTTACAGGTATAACTGAGAGGTGGTCCCTTGATTTACACGCCATTGTGTGAAACTGTGGAAGTTCTGCTTCCAGAGACTGTTTCATGAAGGCTAATTTCTTGTACAGATCATTTTCTTGTTAAATTATTATTGGACATATGCTCAAGTCAAGATTGCATTTGGGCAGGTTTAGTTCCTTGCAGAACACTCTGTGAATGTATTTTATAATAAGAAATCCACCTATTTCTAGTTACTCAGATTCATGTTCTTGTCCTAGCATCCATAACCAAAACAACTGAAGTGTGAAATAACTATACACTTAATGTCAAGGTTTTACTTTGACTTGTTTGTAAGATTTTAATTTTCAAGGTTTTCAGTAGAATTTTAAATGGTGACAGAGAACGTTTGCGTGGGTTTGATATTAAGGTGCATACATGCTGTTTCTAGTCATGTAAGATCAACTTCGGAAAGCAGTCATCATATTTTCACTGAATGTGTATCTGGACTTCCAAAATGAACTTGGTCTTGCAGAACCCTTTGGTATGTGAATCTTCTGTTGGCCGTATTTCAACACTTTGATGTGCGTTGAAATCACAAGGCACTTTTAGCTCCAAACTACCATCGACTAAATTATGTATCAGTATGCTAAATCAACAGTATTCTGTTGATACAAATACAAGATCACCTTAAATACTGAATAGAATCCCTTCACATGCCCTTACAGTTCATCTCACTTTTTTTTTTTACTTTTGTCTTCTGCACTGTGGGCGCCCTAAGCTACTCTGTTGGTTGTGAAACCATTTTGCGCAGCACTCGGTTTCTCAGGGCTAAGTCATGTGAAAGAAATAAATTGATACAGTGAAAGAAATCAATTGATATAATCCTTTTCTTGAGAGTCATGCACTACAGGGGAAGGTCAATGCTGTCTACGTTTTTTGAAGTCAATGATTGTTATGTAACATTCTGTACTTTGAAGGAAAGGATTGTTCCTGATTCCACTGGCATTTTGACATGATCTTCTCACTAAGATTATAGCACTTTACTGTTAGGCTTTGACCTGCTAAACAGGCATAAACTTTGGTACTGTAAAGAGCAGCTTTAACATCACTGATACCAAGAGGAGGAAAATACGACCCTTCCAAGCTTGCAAATACAATCTTTTATAAAGCAATGGGAACTGCTTGTACATATTGGAAACATAAATTGGCCCTGAATTAAAATGAATATATAAAAAAATCTGAGAGTACAGGACTTACAGAGAATGTTTATTTGCCTGTTGGATCCAATGCAGCAATTCAGCTATAGGCTGGGAAAGAAGTGACTATTTGCTGTCACCATTTGTTAGTCTGTGTGAAATGAGAGAGTAAGTGCTGCCAGTTATGTTTTCTGACTAATCCGATGCCCGCTCAGCTATAGCAGTCGAGAATGTGCCTGAATAATGAAATATTTCCCATGCTCAAAATCAAGCAGGTGGTTTAGTACCTTGATGAGTCAGGTGTCATAACAGAAAGCACTATAACTCTTAATGCTTGTTGGCATGTCTATAGGTAGGCTCAGCCAAGAGGACAAGAAAGGAAAGGACTTCTCAGTCCAGGAAGATTGTTGGCAGCATAATGTGGGAGCTTACCCTGTCACTGCCTGTGCTGTGCTGGAAGATTAATGGTTATTTTATACTGACTGCCCTCAAGTAGGAAACTGTGTTACAGCTTCTTTAAGGATGGATAAAAGTTTGTGTGTGCATATCTGTATGAATGTACAATTATATATGAAATGCACGCACACATGTGCACAGCACATGCATACAGACTCTCGTAACTGGCTCTGCTCCTACAGGGATTCAAAAGAAAATAAAAAAAAGGTCTCACCAGTTTTTCTCTGCACCTTACAGCTATCACCTCTCAATCAACCTTTTCACTTTGTTTTTTGGAATAACATTTTTTCATTGCAAAATGARTTAAACTAAGTAAGAACAGCTAATGACAAAGTAGGAACATTGAGAATTGTAAACCTTGTGTCTAACCAGATGTTTTTCAAGATATTTATCATTATGAATTTTCTTCATGAGAGGGTGGTGCACAAAGAACATCTGATAAATTCCTATAGTTAAAAGGAAGTGGAAAATATTTATTTTGTGATTTCCAAGGACTGGGTTTTCAATGACTATTTTATTTTGTTTATATGTCTCAAAGCAAACACGTAGACAGACAAGAGTTTAAAGTTCTTTCCCAAGGTCTTCAAACCCAACAATTTATTCCTCCTTTTGAAAGCAGAAGCCTAACTCACAGCTCAGAGGAAGGGTAAACCTTAGTACTCTCTGGGAGAAATCAGTTATCAGGATTTTGTAGCTGAGCTTGCCAATCACGCACATGAGCAAAGAGAGAGGCTCATCGTAGCACTTACACGTTGTCTGGAAGTTGTGCCCTAGGTAAGGCTTCAGGGGCATCAGCAGGCACTGGATCAGCCACAGCCAAATGTCTGTAGCCAAACAAGGGGRTGGAATGATCCTTTTGCAATTTTCTCTGCTCTGAACACATTTGAGGACTCCTGTGCAAGATTTTCATATGAGAGTGCAGTGCTCATTCGTATTGCAGCATGACTACCTTCTAGTGCCTCACCACCTGTCACTGCCTGGTTGGTTAGCTGCCAAAGGCCACTTATCACAGCCTGGAAAGGTGTATTAAAAAAAACAGAGCTTCATATTTGTAAGTGTGACTTGGCAGAAAGTATTGTCTCAAAAAAATCTTGCTGTCTAGGGAGGAGCAACCACTGGGTTGTACTGGGAAAGACCTTAACTGTTGTCTAAAGGCCACAGAGATTGCAAGTTCATAAGGGTAGTGAACTGCCTTAATGTAAGCAATGTATACCTAAAACATGCAGAGCAAGTCAAATGTCATAGTACACCCATTTGACATGTTTTATATGATACCCACTGTGACTAATGGGTTATGTATCTTTATGCCAATAAATAATTGGAATAATAAATGATGTACTTTGATGATTTCACTCGATTGATCTTAGAGGTCTTTTCCAACCTTAACAATTCTATGATTCTATTCTGAGTAAGCTGAAAAATGCATTCCTTATGTAATAAGCTGATATTGACAATCATGGTTAGCATGTTGGGTGTTCAGCTGAGATACTCAGACAAAGACTAATTCACTGAAAACATGATCAGGAAGACCTTCCTCTCTGAAAACACAGCAGCTCTGAGATGGTCCACATTAGGCAGGCAGAAATCTACATATCCCAAGAAATTAGATAATTTGCAGTTCTAGTTGGTTTTTCCATTGTTTTGTTTTTGTTTTTTTTTTTTTTTCCCAGATGAGGGAAAGGGGGAAACTGGTTTGCGAAACAGACCATTGCTCYTTCAATGGTTCATGAAACAAACTTCTTGCATGAACTGTACCTGGGTTCACCATACCGAACCACTAAGTACATGCCTGGAATGTAATAGCAGAAGGCAGTAAGTTCACTCCAAATTCTCAAGAATTTGAAACAGTCAAACTACTCTACCTTTTTGTTGGTGCTTTTATCTCCTCAATTGACCTTTTATATTGTTTTTAAATATTTACTACCTATCTCAATTTGATTTAACCTACAACAAATAAGACTGTAAGAAAAGAGAAACTCCAATTTGTACTATTATACTAATAGGTTTAATAACAATAATCCACTAACATCTGCAATCATAAAATAAAAACTCAATTATCATTTCAATACAGTTAATACAAAACCTCAGGTTCGTCAGTACACCAGCTGTGTCCTGGTGTTCAACAACACAAAATAGCAATTCATGCAAAATTACCAGCCTTTGTTACTGACTTCTTTTCCTGGCTCCAGTCCCAAAATATTCCTGCTGTTCAGGTCTTTTGTTTCCTCTCACTGGAAGTCTTTTATTTTCTAGGAGAATATAAAAGATCATCCCCAAGAATGCCTTCAGTAGCCTTCTCACCTCCAATATCATGCCTCTAGCTCTTTATTCCTCACAGTTAAGAGACTCAAGTGTTTGGTTAATGTGTCTACTGATTTGGATGATGTGCTTCTTTACCTAGTGCTGCTGGCATTGTTCTAGACCTGTCTACAATGGTCTCCAGAACCTCTAATCACCTTGGAAATTTAGAGCATTAGGAAAAAACATTCATTTAACAGTAATATTTTCTGACTTCTTTCCTTAAGGTTGGTAAAATGCCCAGAAAAGCAAATCAACCAATAGCTAATGCTTCTCTTTGAATCAGTGTTGAGCTCTGTTGTGCTAGAAACTTGTGGCCTTAACCACGAGCAAGGCCTGAATGTGTTGGGCACTTTGAATGCCTTTTTAGGAAAAGTTCCTCAGAAGGAGTTTGCCACTTAAAGACATTACAGAGTCAAGTGACTAAGAGGTGATAGGTTCAGGATTAAATATTTTTCGCCTGGATCTGAGCCAGTAATTCCAGACTAGTCCCATTGCACTGGACTTCCTGGTTCAATGACGGGGACCAGCTTTCCAGCATGCATTTTAAAACTGCCTCAGAGAGGTGACAATGATCAGTGAGTTCATGGTGCTGAAATATCACTCATGTCCCTCTCAGACAGCTTCTCATCTCTGCCAAGTAGCCAGCCAGAGAAAGGACAGCTTATGTTACCCTTGCATTTCCCCTCCATCTCAGTCAGTTGACCGAGGCACGTGTGTTTGCAAACTGAGATAATGGGTGTCTTCCCAGCAGTACTTCTGGGAGGAGAGGAAGGGTAAAGGAAGTAAAAACGTTTGTCTGTCAGTTGGCTGCATCTGTTATTCCCCAAAGCCTACTAAGAATATAAAAAGAGGAATGAACTTCTCAGATAATGTCCTATTATGTAGCTGGCCACAGATCTCTCAAGCTGCCATTAAGATGAGATTCAGCACTGGAAGAYGACAGAATAGTCTAAAATAATTATCCATTATGAGAGAATTGGCATCTTTCCTGAAAGCATCCTGCACTATACCTTGGTAGAAAGAGGACACAAACTGCCTTACATCAATGTTCTGACTACACACTCTGTGTTTTTAATTTGGAAAGCTCCAGTGTTTCCATGCCCTATGGTACTCTGACTAATAGTGTCCAAATGAACAATCTTTTAGGAACACAGGTTTCCCAGGGGACAGGATACATGTCTGTTTACATTGATCATTTAATCAGTCATTAAAAGAGGGAATAAAGGCTCTGGTGTCTGGAGCACAAGAGTCGGTAAACAGCGTGGTTTTCTTGCTAGGTAGGTGAAACAAAAGGAGATTAAAGGTGTTTTAACCTCATTGGGAAGCGAATGTTTTGACATTACTTTACAGCAAGTATCAGAATTGTTTTTGGGCAAATAGCATGMCTGTAAAATGGCAAAACATTTGTGACTTGAACTTATGAAGGGTGGGGAGCCAGATGCTATACTGCAGTCAGCCATTGTTCTGTTAGACAAATCACTTCCTCAATGTTATCTCCTCCTGTCATTCCCTATCATGTTTATTTGCATTGCAGACTCCTTACAGCAAGACACATTTCCTAGTAAGTGTCTGTGCAATGCCTAATATTTTCAGACCTTACTCCTTGTTCTTTGTCATGATGTTTTCAGATCTAAAGTGACTTGTATGGATCAGGTTCAACTGTAAACTGCACAATGCTTTTAATGCTGTGGAACAAACTCAGGTGTGCCTGCACTGAAAATGTACTCCAGTCCGTATATCACTGGTACTCCGTAAAAATCTAAAGTTATAAATTTGGCTGTTAAGGTCCTGCTTTGCAAAAACCCTGAGGGTTTTTTTTGTTGCTGTGTATAGGGGATTTTTCATTTTAGCTAACTTCACATTTTCAAGCCTGTGATAAGTTATCATAATGCCCAGGATTATAAATCTTTAATTCTGGGAAGTTCTGTTAGTTTTTATATTGAAGAAATAAAGTCCAGGAGATGTCCAACCCCAGACCAGTTCTGGGCTTGTTATGTGACAAATGTGGGATTTTTCATTTTGTTAGATACCTAACTAGAACTTGTCCACAAAACACAATTTAATGCTGCAAGGATGAATTGCAGAAATGTAAGATAAAAAGAGTTTTTTTCAGTTTGATTCAAGCTTGTCAGACCAAATCATTTGGTTAACAGCTTTATGACTGTTCCATTCTGCTATCACTACTATGTCTAAAGGTCAATCTCTTTACCCCATAATACAGATTTATTTTGTTTGCATAGCTGATTCAGTCTTTCCTTCCTGAGTCAGATGTAACAATCTGCCTTTGACCTTCTCTTTAGGTGTTGTAGACAAAATCCTGCACAAGTTGTTAACAGGGAATACGCACAGACTTTCCACTTTGACTATGGATTCAATAGAAGTAAGAGAAAAAGAGTACAGCAGCAGCATAGGGATATGGAAACATCCCACATGAGTGGGATGCTTTCCTGAGCTCTTGGGAAATAAGGACTCCTCTCCTAGGAATACAGTGCAGCTGCTAACGCATTACTTAGGCAGAGATTAGCACTTTGAAATACCATGTATTTGATAATCTTTATATAGACCGAAGAGACAGCTTGATTGATGACTATTCTGATGTCAGCCTGTCATAATGACTCTCAACAAACTTGATATTTATCCCCTTTTTTCACAATTTCTATTATATAATAGTAATAAGACAGTAAGCAGAGTATTTCCAACCAATGGAAACAGTGGAAAACACATAGTTTTCATTTGTGTTTCCAGATTGTGGATCAAAACATTTGCTTAGGCATACCATGGGCATTCACTGTCCTGTCTCTTCAGCAAATCACAGGCACTGTGATTTGACCGAATGAGGTAATTTTCTTACAAATGGTGCCCACAATTCAGATGATGACCTCAAAATATGAACCTAAGCCTGCTGTTCAAGAACAGTGGGTAGTGCAGTGTAACCCTACAAAAAGCAAATAGCCTGTCTTTTCCTTTTCTGTRTATTTGCCACTAAAGTTCTGAGAAACAGAAATTTAAGGTATTATTAGTTTAGGATTTGAGACATCTGAATTCAATTTCCTTTGGTATCTGATGTGTCCACTAGGATACTGGGCAAGGGTAGATTCAGCAAAGGACACTGTTGCCCTGCAAGGCACCCACCAAGCATCCAGGCTTTGTGTCTGGTAGTAGTTAGGCTTCCTATGTAGTGACCTGTTATAAATGAGGCATAAAACAGTTTTCTTATTAAGGACAACTTAGATGTCTGATAGCATTTTAGATCTTTGATGCCTGAGTCAGGGTGGCAGGTAAAAGCCTCCATTCATTCACGTAGTGCCCAGAGTCTGCCTCAGAAATAGCTACCCACATTTCTTTGAAAGAATGGGGCAGATTTCCTTATTTTTTTTTCCCTTTCTGTGCCCTACACAATACAAATGATAAATAAAACCATAATCTCCTCAGTGGCTATCATGTTCTCCAAGTTAGGATTTTAAGACAGTATGATTACAATTGCTTGACTCCTTGAGAAAGTCCACCTTTTAAGTGTGAAAACCTACCACAAACTTTCTAGAAGACATTTTTATGCATGTCTTAAATTTTCCTTAGCTCTTTATGTGAAATATATGGGTGAATGTTGTCAGGTGCTATATGCTACTGTGATTCCACTGTGTTTTCACACTCATTGATGCATACTGAGAATCTGGATAAGTGCGTCTCTTCCCACCCTTTGCTTCAGCAAGCAAAGCCTTTTCTTTGTGGTCATGAGTCCAGCAGAATGAAGAAAAAGCTTGAACTATCTCTGTTATAGCTCACTGTGTGCTTGCCAAAGCCATCTTAATGTGATTTCAAGCAGAAGATCAGTGGCTATTTTCAACTTGCTGTGTCTTAACTACTTCATGGGGCTGTTGCAGGTTTTTCAGTTTGGAAGTGCATTTCAAAACACTTAGTAAACTCAGATTGTTATTGCAGCAGAGCAGCCCAAAATGTTTTCCAGAGCATTTCTCTGGCGCAGCAACTCTCGCCCTTCTAAGCACTGCTGGAGTTTCTCGTCATCCATTCTGCCACTTCTCACGATGTCCTCCCCATTCTTCTACCTGAGGACTAAAGGTGTGGGGAGGGTAAAGAGAGAAAGTTTACCCTATGCCTGGTTTGAACAATATATACATTGTCTGCTTCTCATAGATAGTCAACACATTTTTTTTTATTACTACACATTGACAAGACAGTTTCAGCATTCAGAAGCATGGGCAAATCACAGTTCCACAGTGCATATAAATCCCAGCACAGCTGGATATGCAATCTTTCGCTTCCATATTTCTGTAAGTGGCCAGTTTCTGGAACCACCTGACAGAAAGGACATCTTTGTTCCAGGGGCATTCCAGCAAGTAAAACCTGGTTTTGGTGGGTTCCTGTTCCCAAGCTAAAAAAATGCAAAAGCAGTAGGTACTGAATAGAAAAGTTGTCCAGTGATTTGATCCAACAGAACCACTGAGAGCCAAGCACTTCTGCCCAGTAGTCCTATGCTGTGCATCTTGCATGTTGGTCATAAGGATCATCTGGAAAAGATATAGATTTTGTAAGCCATATGATATGGTGAAAAAAAGCATCAGTATGTGAAGAACCTGACTTACCCCTTCAGTCCTTTCAAAATTCCTAATTTTGAAATTGCCCTACATGAACAAACTAGTGGACTTTAATGCATATTTACACACAATTGCCTGTAGTTTAAAAGGTGCATAAATTACATTACTATTTTATGTCACTATCTATGACTAAGCTTTGATTGTATCATCAGTCTGCACATTTGTTATTCAGGTCTTGCTTGCTTAGAGATGGACCTTGATTTTTAAGAGGCTTATCTATTCTATTTACAGTACCAACAAACATATGTGAATATACATGAAGTGTAAAAAAGAGGTTTTTCTGTGGCTGAATAAAGGATTTTTCAAAATGTGCTTCTGCAAACTGTGGAAACTGATAGAACAGGGAAAGGAAGGCCTATTTTAAAGTAAGCTTATAAGACCTTGCATGCTCAACACTCACAAAAGTATGCTTTTGCGTACTGCATGCTCTGTACGCGTTAGCTCCTGTCCCAGTTCTAGGTGGGCTACAACATTTTCTGGATAGTGACAGTTCTGCAAAAGTAAGTCACCTTTTTTTTCTGAAATCCTGCATGGATATCAGAATTTTCCACAGCATTTSTGTGACTGAGCTGTACATGACCGGTACTGACAAAAAGCAAATGTTAAGCAGGGAGTCCATTGGTATTTATGTTAGAACTTATTGTGGAGAAGGCATTGGTAGTCATGGAAGACAGTCAGAAATCCCTTTCCAAAGAGCTCTGTCACAGAGCACATATATTAGTCTGTCTGTAATGTTATTATCCCTGTTCTAAGCAACATTAGCAGGTACTTTGTGCAAATGAGAATAATAAAAAATAGAAATAAAGAGATTATATTAGACATTCCTTAGAGCAGAGACTCATTTTTGGTCTCTTTTTGTTTTAAGGAGTCCTTGTTCAGGAATGTGGTTTGTGGGTAATAGGAAGTTTAATTAAAAAATAATTAATTATATTGCATCTTGTTCTTGTACCTTTTGTTCAGTTGTGTAGGAATTAAAAGACACAGGAAGGAAAGATTCAGATTTTGCTCAGGTACTTTAGTCCTGTTTATTGTTAGATTCTCACCTGGCTTTTTCCTAAGAGTCTGAGGTCTGGTGATTTCTTCAGAACCCTTCCCTTGTAAAAATTCTACCCATCAAAAGGAGTAGAAAACACATTGCCATACTCAGTAATTACTCACAGTGAATGAACACGGGTCAATTTTTTGTCAATATTTGTGTTAGTTGTTTCTTACAAACCTTGTCACCTACCAAGCTTATGTAATGAATTAAATAAAGGAGACAAAAGCATTATCAAAAAGTATTTCCAATGAGAAAAGAATCCAACTTCATCTCATTAATACCTCAGCTCTATTCTGCAGTTTTCATGACACAGTATCTACAAATTCGGGTTGCATACCCTTAGTCTTTCTAGCCACAACACTCAGATTTATGACAGCATAGATTTCCTGTTGGAACAGATGGCATACTGCAGCAGAATTTATTAAAGCTTCATTTCCCAGATCCTTTTCTGTAGCACTTTTGCTCATTCCCCTCCTTTTCCTAACGTGACAGAGCATTGTATGTCTCTGACACTGAAATTAGCACAAAGACGTGTGGTTCCTTGCAAATCTGCTCTGCATAAATAATCATTCAGATTGCTGACCTGCTAAGGCTCCTAGCTGGCAATCACACAGCAAAGCCTACTTGGTGCTGCTCCACCATTTCGTTATCCTGACTTCTGCGTTGTTATGCATCTCCCATGTCTGACATCAGAGAAAATAATCAGCTGRGGCTTAGGAACATTATCATTCTAGGTCTTATATGTGAGTATCTTGGGTTAGTAAGAAGACAGATAGGTATCGAAAAAAGGATGTGACTCGACAAAATTAGGCCAAGTTAAAAGTTTAGGTTTTCAGGAAGTATTATAATTTCAGTTTTTCCATAAATCAGATTTGTAACAGATGGGTAAAATGTAGGTCAGATGCAGCAGACATCTTCRTAAGCACTTGCTTTAATGGTTTCTTTGATAATTTCTGTCTCGTCACATGTTAAAAGACGGTTTAAATCAGTTAATGCGGACTACTTCCAATAAACAAGGGATACTGACTGAGAGGGCAACCCTGCAACATGAAGGGCATTGGGAAGGATTGTGGCATTCACTTTTGCCTTGGGCCAGTTTAATCCTGGATGTACACTGGATAAAGCAACAGCATTGCAGGCAGGCAGAATTTGCACCCCTGTTAATAAGTACTGTGACACATTTTATAAACAAGGCCACACATGGAGGTGAAGCTCTTGTAATCACAGGGCATCAAAGGGCCAACCAAGGACATAGTAGCAGCCTTGACTTTGAATTTCCCACCTTTTGTTCACCAGCTCGATACCTGATGTTTACATGTCTGCCCTTGTATTTCGAAAAAAGCTATATGGGACACAGAGTCACCTCCTCAAAACAATATTTTGTTTATTCTCAGTCATTTCCTTTTAATGGCTCACAGCCCCTTCAGTAATATGTACATGTGAGAATTTAAATGATGGGAGTTTTAAATGAGGTATTCCTTGGTGCTGTGAGGGCCCACTGTATAAATACATCATTGCTCACAGGCATGAGGGATGTAGCTCCTTTGGAGCTTTAAGAGGCTCTGATGCTGATGCTGTGCCTGCTGCACACRCTGCTGGCTCTCATCTCATGACGTACACAGAGCTCCGTGAGCGTGGCTCTGCCCCTGCAGCTGCTCAGTGCATTGCTGGGCAGAGAGATAATAAAGATCTCTGCTACTTATGTGATCTAGCTTTAAGTGTAAAAATAAACATGCACAAAAAGATTCAAAATAATCTGTCATGTTACCCTTTCTTCCTGAACACCATTCTCTCCAATTGTTTTCCTCACATCTGATTTTTCCCTAAATTAGATGCCATCTTTCTGGTTTTGCATCACTAAT
Organism: Amblyornis subalaris; assembly: GCA_018881555.1. Lineage (NCBI taxonomy): Eukaryota > Metazoa > Chordata > Aves > Passeriformes > Ptilonorhynchidae > Amblyornis > Amblyornis subalaris. The sequence goes on along the minus strand of JACAXG010000009.1, from coordinate 15,195,406 downwards.
TATGTGCCACCAAGATTTTAATCCCCAGTAAAATGTGACTCAAACCCAGAAATTATTTGTCTCTTATATATCTAAGTTTGCTTAGTTCTGAGCCTGAGACCAAATTATTTTGAATATTGTCGTTATTTTCTTAATAGTCTTCATTTGTTTATGTACTCTACCTAGAGAAGCCAGCCAGTATAACTCTTGCATATGTGCTTAATTCAACAGAATTGCCATTCATCTTAAAGATATACTTAAGTACTTCACTTTCTGACATCTCTGGGTAGAGCTGTTAATAGGAAATTACAGTTACTGATACAGAAAGATGTACTGATTTAAAAATCTCTGTCTTGAAATACTTTGCAACCTGTATGGAAAGTAATGCTTCAACTAGACTCATCTCCATGGGCCAAAGGCAGGTAAGAAATGACATTGTTTGCCTGCTGTACTTCAGGGAGCCACTGCTGTTAAGTGCAAATCAAACCTGCAGTGGGACAGATGAAGGCCAGGCTGAGTCTTCATCTGCAAGCATTGCACTAAGAGGGGTGCAATAGGAAGCCTCCAGCTGGAGCCTAAGGACATCATCCACTGGAACTGAAATCAATCGTAATCTTTCCATGGCACAAAATAGCTTTCGATAGGATCCAGCAGGAAAATAAATTTTAGCTCAATGTGGAACTGATCATCTTTGTTGCCAACCTGTTTGTTTAAAAGGAGTATGCAAAGTCCCATTTCCCCTCACACAGCAGAAACTTGTTAAGAAACCACTTTTTTGGTGATGCTTCTAAGCTCTCCCCTGGGAACACTCTTCCCATAAAAGTCTTTTCAGGCATTTCTGAAGAATAGCTAGCAGTACTTGTTCTGGCTCTGTTTCTGGTTCTTCCTTGCTCTCTTCTCTCTTGTTGCACTAAGTTAATTTGCTGGTTCTTCTCTAAAASATACAATAATAATAAGAGCCAGAGACATTTTTCCACAGACAAGTGAGCTGGATATGGTCATAAAAGCCTTTAATGAAGATACTACTCTGGTTTCACCAAAAGTTACACAGAGATGTTTGCAGCCTTCTTATCTTACCCTAAAGAAACCTTGCAACTCTTATCTTTGTAGAAATATAATCTGATTTATCACATCTACATTTTATGTGGTCTTCCTTCTAGATTGCACAAAATCAGAGAACTATGTTTTGTCTCTCTTCAGCTTTTGGCAATTGGTTCTCTCGGAAAACACAGATGTACTGGTGAACTGTTCTTGACTGAAAGGACTGCCCATGTAAAAGGCTACACGCTCCTTCATTGCAACTCTGGGCTGCAGATTCATCTGACACTATAAGTAGACTGGGACATGTACTGATCAAATATCGAAATATCTTTGATAGAAATTTGCCTGTATAGAATAAATTTGTCTCAGTTTAGTTACCTCACTTTTACAGGAAGTGGAAGAATACTGTGACTTGTGACTGTGTCTAAGCCCTTAATGGTAAGCCATTTTTTCTGGTTAAATATGTTGTAAAAACTCTGCAATAAACATGTCTTCATGTTCAATGACTCATGTGTTGTTGATGGAGTGTAACAGCCATCTTGGCTTTCTGCAGCTCCAAAAGGGTTGTCAGAAATTAACCCTTTATTCTTTTCACATTTTCACTGTTGTAGCACACAGCAAAAAAATTAATGTGCCTCTTTATTTGATGTCTCCCAGAAATTATGTGTAGTAATGCATTATCAAAGCAGCGCTGCTGTGCTTGGTAAGGACATTTTTCAAAATGGAGCTTTGACATGGTATAGAAATTGTGCTCTGATTTCTAATCAGTGCTGATGTGGATTTGATAAGGTGCAGAGGCAAGGCTGGAACCACAGTTGCCAGAGTCGTGTCTCTTTTCCAGTACAATCACACCACCAGGGAGGGCTGTGATCTGCCCTGTGATACAGCTCCACAGCCACGTGGCATGTTATCTGAGCTTCCACCATTAAAAAAACCCAAACAACCCAAGCTCCAAAGATAGCATTTCTCAGGATTGGCTATCTTCAAAATGCATTCTGTTGGTCATAATTGTTGAGTCATTAATTTCCTTTCTGGGCAAGCAATTAGTGCTCTTTTTCCTGGGGAGAAAATTTCTCTTTGGATGGCAGTGAGAGAGGCTGGGCAAATGATGACAGGTTTGCAGAAGTTGGTCAGCTGCCTAATCCTTAGAAAAGTTTCTGGCAAGATGTTTTACAGAGGAACACTTGCATGTCCGTAAACATCCATGCACACATTCATTTACATATCACACAGAAACATCAACCACATTCCAGGCCTTACTGTTCTCTGTGCTGTAGAGTTCATGCCTAAAATCTAATAAACTCCACAGCTGATGCCAACTGAAAGGTGGTAGATCTATATAGATCAATGATATTCAATTTATACTGAGAAAAAATTAATTTCTCTGCCTTTATTGAAGTATTGCTTGAATAAAAATCATAAACCAATTTTTTTAAATGACAATGTATACCTAAATATCTTATTTGAGCCAGGATAGAGAAGGAGAGAAATGAAGAGACAGACTTTATTTTTCTTCACTCTTTGTTGCACATTACATCTATTTCTGTTATTGTAAGTGAAAACTAGCATACATTAATAGACTAAGTGTTTCTCATGGCGCATTTTATTTCTTTTATTAGTGAGTGTTACTCACTTCAATTTCAAACCCAGTTCAGGCTGCAGAGCATTAATAAAGTCAACTGATGAAACAAATTCCACCTTTTATAATCTTAAGCTCTGAAAGATTTACTAAATTCTCATGTCCTTCGATCTTTTGTGACTAACACAGTCAGAGGAAAATATAAAAACTGCAGCTGGGCAGATAAGATTTAGATTAAGAGAACCATTACCTCATAACAACACTAGGAAGAGGATACAAATGTTAAATTGAGTTTGGATGTTGCTCGAAGCAAAATGTAAAGTGGTGGGAAGAACCTGTGAAACCCCTGCTGCTGGGAAAATCTCTTTTCTTAATGCAGCTGCAGTACTTAGATAATCAAAATAATACACTATGCATTTCTATTTCAGTTAAACAGGAATAATTGTGACTAAACTTCCTACAAAACTTTTTCCACCACTGAGCATGGCATTTCATATAGAAAATTGCCACCACACGGTCTTGAAAGGCCTTCAGCCACACACACATTTTCTGTAAGGGCTTGAGTTTGAAAGGTAGGTGTGGTTCCTGGACATATGGTCCATAGGATGGGTAAGGATGGGAGTCTGCCATCAGTATCTCATGGCCAAGGGTAGATGATGCTGAGCCCATGGCAGTGGATTACACTGCTGCTTGTAGAGCAATGTGCTGGACCACGTCCCGATCCCATGCATGTTCCCAGAGCATCAGCAGAACCTCAGGCTCCACCTGCAAAGCTGACCACATGGTGTAACACCTCCAGATATCAGCCCCAGGTTTTGCTTGARAGGCGATCCAGTGGCCCTAATCTGCTGGGGGATTTCTCTGGGTAAGCAACAAAATGCTCTTCCTATCACACTTCCCTCTCCACCTCCTCCTTCTTCCCCTACTCATCAAACACAGAAGGGAGGTTTGTTGGCTGAAGGGAAGGTAAGGAGGGGAGGAATAACACGTCTCTCTACTTGTCTGATCCTAGACCTGCTGATGCAGAAGGCAGAGCCACATTGTTCTCATTAGAATCTGTAGTTAACGTTTCCCAGGGGACAAATATTCAGTTGGGAGCTTTAGGAAACAGAAACCCCAGGTCTTCCAGGAGTTAGTTGCTCGAAGTAGGCGAGTGTCGTAAAAAAAATGAGACAATATTCTGGCTCTGTTTGCCAAGCTATTTCCTCATGTTGGTTGTTTTTGCCTGTTTCTGGAAATGCAAAGGGCCCAGAAATGATTATGGACATGTCTGTACATGCTGGTGTCAGCTCTCCTTTCAAGTTCATCCAAAGCTAGAAAGAAGAGTAATCTGAGAATTGATTTTTGCTTCTGTTGAGCTCTGAAATATGTGTCAGATTTGAGCTTCAAAGAAACTGCTTATTCACCCACAAAAGATTCCACTCTTTTATATTCTCCTTTGCATTTTAACTGCACCCAGTGGACTATTCTTTCAAACAGAGAAATCAGGCACTCAGCTGAATACCAGCAGCTTTTTTGAGATGTGTGCTGTGGTAAACAGCCCTTGTTTCTTCTGCTGCTGCATAGAACCTGAAGTGAGCACTTTTCTCCAAAAAGAATTAGTATTTTGTTTTCTCAGATTATTTTGCTAAATTGACCTATATGATGGTGGATAACTCGGCTGGGCTCTTACAAAAATTTTTCCAGTCACAGTGAAAAATCTCAGTGATGCMGTTGCTCATGTTACAGAGCACCAATCATTACAGAGTAATAAATGAGAGCCATTACCTTGGATGATCTGTGGTTCACAATTCTTGAAGATGAACTGAACAYCTACATTCAATGGCCAGTATTTCTAAAATAAAGCATAATCTTCAAATGTTTATATTATTCTGAATCTTTCAGAAAAACCTGTAGGGCCAGGTTCAGGTCAGAGTTGTGTCTGGAGCAGTACAAAGTCAGGGAGTTCAACTGCAGTAAAACTGCTACTTATTCTGAAGAGGAGAGTTAATTATCGGGGAGTGAGGCAAGTAACAGAGAGGTGATTATCCAATACTTTGTGATTATCATAATACKCATCTGTCACTGTGATATTGTTGGCCAGCACAGGATCCACTTACCATGCCACCTTGCAGCCATCACCTAGGAGCACAGTAGATCATAGGCAGCTAAGGCACATATCAACATCTATTGTGGCTAAGGAAAAAAATGCTTCTCTTGTCTGTGGGACGTATAAACCAGAGTGTATCAGTTGCCTGGAGTAGTAAATCCTTGCTCAAGCAGATTTATTACCCATAGTCAGTCTCTGTAGCAGTGCAGCAATACAGGGGACTGTGTGGACAACCTAGACCTGCTATTGTACAAAGCTATCTTGTATTAGACTTACAGCCAGGAGCTGTTGAAAATAGAAGGGCTTATATTTTTTTCCTTCAAGTGTTGATGTGAATACTTCACTCATGCATCTATTTGCACAAAGTGATGAGGAACAATGTCAGCTTGCCTGACTGAGTTGAGTTTCACAGCTCAGCTATGTGCTTAAGGCTGCTTCTGCTACTGGGGCAGCAAGAGTAGGTACTCGAGTGCGTAGGCTCACTCTCAGGAACAAGCCAGTGGCTGTGGCCATGGACATTCTCCTTTCTGTGTCTTTGTTCTCCAGGTACTCCCCTGTCTGTCTTGCCTATTCAGACTATAAGGAATTTTGGGGCAGAGATTGATATGTAGAGTGACATGGCACACTAGTTTGAAGTCCTCACCAGCTCCGTACATGCCCCCAAACCAGAATCAGTATAGTAACACCAGCATGGTGTTTGACCATGAAAATGGTGGAAGTTAATTAATCCAGGCAAATAGTACATTGACAAAGCTATGTTGTCTCCCAGTTCCTCTCACTCTGCTGTGCCATATAGCTACAGACTGTTTAATTAAACAGCATTTAGGCTAAAGGGACCTTGATGATGAACAGGACTACTATATACTACTAAAAAAGAAACTATGGACATCATCAAATGGTGCCCAAGTTACAAAAACAGGGATAAGGTGAACATCAATAATTGTTCAGCAGTCCTCTGGATACCGAATGTGATGCCCTTGTGGTCCAGGAGGGTTGAAGGTTGGGGAAGTAACTAGGAAGGAAGGAAGGAAGGAAGGAAGGAAGGAAGGAAGGAAGGAAGGAAGAAGATAAAGCAAGAGCAGCTCATATTGAACTGTAAATTTTTAGTACAATAAATTGAAAATTTGGGGTTAGAAGAGGAAAGAGAGTGACAGAGAGAAAAATTTAATGTTCTCCCCACTGATAACATATGTATAATTGTAAGCTAGTGCAAAAGCCAGAGCTGAGTCCATCTTGGTGGCATAGAAAAGATCTAACTTTTCCAAGGCTACCTTTTCTTGTTATGCTTGTAGAGAGGCAGAAACAAATGCTTCATAAACAAGAACTACTTTTTATATATATATTTTTTTTTACATTTAGAAGGTAAAGAACTCAACACAAAAATTTTCCATTTCAATACAGCTGTTTCATGAACTATGAACTAAATTAAAATAGATTTAACTAGTTCTGGGTTATAGCCTGTAAAATAAGACCAGGGTAGCTGTTGAGCCCCTGTCCTACTGAGGTAATAGGAAAATAACTTGATTTATACCGAGTCCCTTTGGCCTTGTTTATATCTGGACTTGTGGCAAAAACTTCCGGAGGGAGGAATTCCTACTCCCATTTCTGAAACTTACACCTCTTTGTTTTGTAATTTTTATTTTTGGTAATCTCTTTTGTAAACAGTGTCCTGCAGAGACCTACAGTAGTGAGTCCAATGCAAACAGGACATCAAAACGCATTACATTTAAAAACACATGCTGGTGTATAGTTAAGATTGCAATACTTAGGACTGCAGCTTGTAACATTATATAGGGCTACACTACACAAACACTCGAAATGAAGAATTTCTCACACAGTTACTATTATTTTTGAGGGAGTTTATGTTTGGGTTTCTCAGCATCTTATCACAGACTTTAACAACCTTTCCTTGAAAAATCCTCCCTCTTCCTTTGTATGTAAAAGAAACCAGCGTGTAACCAGACCTCGGGGATACCTTTGCTCAGGCAAGCTAAAATAGACCTTGAAGACAGCAGTGATTTGCAGGTAGCTTCAGCTCTGGGCAGTGGGTGCTGCGGGGGAGCAGCCTGGCATGTGGAGCCCGCTGAGTGGCAATGAGACCACTCAGACCATGTCTCACGTGAACCACCCCTCTCGCCTGCTCGTTGCTGAGCTGCTGCCACACAGGTACTGCACTAAGCACCCAGCAACAGTTGTCTGGTCCCCAGTGTCTGTCCCACTGCTTGTGTCCCCTTCCTGTCCCTGTTGCTGTCAGGTCGGGGTGGCTGAAGGTAGCAGTGGGAGGACTGGGCAGAGCAGGGTACAGAAGGCTGGACAACTACACATGCTTCAATCCCAAATTCAGTGGCTTCTATTGAAAAAGTATAGCAAATGTAGAAATAGGTAACATTCCCATATTTCAGTGTGTGTTCTCCTTATATAGAAAGGAAGTCCTATATTAAATTGGAAACCTATTTGGGACTCACTCCAGCTTTACAGAGATAATTAAATTGGGGAGGGTCAAGCCTTCGCTCTGTCTGGTAGAGTAGAAATATGTGAAAATATTTGGCCCCTGTGGAAGATAGTTTCCAGTCTAATTCACTTCAGTGATTTCCGTGTTTGTCTTGCAGCTTGTCCTGCAATGAGATGGAATGCCACACTGTGTGGGAATGCACTGTTTTGTAACTAGCTTTTGCAAAGAAAAAAGATTGCTTTGATAGAGATATCATTTAGTTTAGGCAATGCCCAAGTTTTACCGACATCCAACCCTAGCCTTACAGCCTGCTTAATTTGCTAATATACCACAGGAGTGCATCCCAAGTTTCTCAGATAACTTTGATTATTCCCTCATGCATAAATAAATTAGTCTGACCCTGAAAAGAGTGCAGTTTATTCTCTGTGGAAATCCCTGTATTTCTGGCTTGACTTAGTCTTCCCAGCTCCTTCTCATCCATTGAGTTCCTTGCAGTGGAAAGAAACAGCAGTGCAGGCGCTGCTGAGACAGTGTCCCTCCAGCCATGAAGTTGCCACATTAAGACAAGTGACATGGTAGCTTTTAAAAATCTCCYGACACAGCTGAAAAAGAATGTTTGCTCTAAAAACTTGTCTAACCATATCAGTTAAAAAGAGCGACTCAACAAAGAACAAATTCCAGTCTCTACGAAGGCAGCAGAAATCTGGAATTGCTTTCTAATCACTGACTAAAGATTTCCACTTGCAAAGGCAATATCAGCTTTGGGCCCATATCACAAGCCACATTTTAATGATGTTTTAATGACAATTTGCTCTGGGTGTGGCTAAAGTGTGTACATGGATTTTAGTCAGAAAAAATATATATTTGAGGAAATTATAGACTATTTTTTAGACACTAGGGAGGTAGAGGCAGCACTTGTGAATTAAAAACAGTCCTAGAGACAGCTTTTGGACATTACTTGCAGAAAGATTGATTCCTATCATCTTATCAGCCAAAGCATATGACTGCAGAACACACTGAAAGCTGGTGGGCTGTTTCCACAGCTATGACACAGAAATGACCAGCAGATTATCTACTTGAGTACAGAAGGTCAGCAGTCTTGCTGGGATCTTGGAATACAGGGAGGACAAATTCCTCTCTGTTACCAGGTACAAGTTAAAAAGAAAGAAAAAGGAAAAGTAATCTATTTTAATGAGTGACTCTGGATTTACACTGTTACAGCTGAGACCAGAATTTGGCTCATTGTGTGTAGATATATCTATGAATAACCTTCTTAACCTGTTGGAAAGCTAATGATGGAAAATGTTCCCCATAAAAGTATATATATTACAGCTGTGTAAATATATTAAAAAACCCTAAACTGTCAGCAAACATGCTGGCAGATGTATGAATGCTTCAACAAGTTCTCTGTACTCTGCATAGCTTCATTTTTATCCTCTACATAGACACACACACATGCACACACGTGTATAGACTTCATAAGATTTAGAGTACAAAACTCTTTGATCAGTTAGCTCCTCCAAACAAAGGGGATCCATGGCAGAATACATGCTACGTTGCTTATGAAACACATTTTATAAGCATTACCTGGTTGCCAGCTGTAAAATTCACCAGGCAATCTATATAATAATCCTGAGACTTAAGAAACAGAAGGTCTTTTTTCCTCCCTTCACATCTTCCAGGGGAGAACAAGAGACTGCCTAACGATGGCACTGAAGTCTCCCCAAAAACTCCCCAGCAAGAGCAGATGGATTTCTTGTTTTCTAGCCCCATAAGTTGCTTTCATTATAGGCTAGTGGCAAATTTTTAAGGAACAAGTAAGAAACATGGAGTAAGTGTCTTTAAGTGCCTCTGCCCCTTGATATAACTTCTGGAGAAATGTGAATGACAAATTCAGGGCTAAATCCTGGTCCAAACTTGTACGTCCACTATTGCAGTGGAAAAAAGGGGGGTAAGGGAGGATTTGACACATACTTCTGGTATTTTTAAAAGCTAATAAAGTGGTTAAATCTCTATAACTGAGCAGCTATAGTGAATGGTTAGTTTTTTTGGCAAAGCTGTTAAGACATATTTACAGCATGCAATTGGAAAATAAGCTTGTTATATGTTATAAATAAACTATTCCCAGTGACAGATTAAGAAAATATTGGATATGTACAAAATGACAGCATTAAACAATGAAAGTATTTCCTGAGGAGCTGAGCCTTAGCAAAAGCCACAGACAAAATATTTTTAGTGGCATTCCAACACTCTGTGTTTCAGAGCCATTTATAACAGAGCTCATTATGAGATATTCCTTTCTGCTACAGGCCACAGCTGGATATACCAAAAAATTAAAGAAATATTTACCTACGAGAAAGAGTCACAGTACCTGGCTTTATTTCATACAGCTAATTTCTCCTCTTCAATCCACCAAGTGGGTTCAAGAGAAGAATTTGCCCTTATGTCTCCAAATCCTTAAGTCCCTGCCTCTCCCAAGAACTGCTATAAATCCAGTCATTCCCATATGCGTAAGCACAAAAGTCACAGAAAAAGATTTCTGCAGAAGCCTGTCAGGGTAGGAGGATACCTGTACCTGTGGGCTGTAATTGCCTGCTCCCCTTACATCCTCCTACACCACAGTAGCTSTGAACCCTCTTACAGCACATGCAAAATGGATCCTGACTTCAGCTATTGTGCTGGGCATGAAAACTAGCTTTCAAGTGAGTCATGCTGCTAAAAGCTCAGGTGTACTTTCTTGTCTGTTTGGAACAGCTAAACCCAACTACTAAACAAATTATAGCCCTTGAGGACTCAGATGGGGTGGTGAGGTGGAAGGTGAAAGGAAGAGCGCAAAAGTGTGAAAATGCGTTGCCTCTGAGCACCAGTAGCTTGAATACCTTCAGGGCATTAGGAGGAAAATGCTCAGAGAAGGCACTTTGCAGGTTTTGTAAAAGGTAAAGACATCGTTGCCCGTGAAGCTGGCCTGCAAGTACCGGCCAGCTGTGCTATTGTGCAGTGGCACCAAAAAGAGAATTTTGGCTCCTTTGCATTGGGTATGCATCCACCTTCACATTTGTGCTGGTTTGCCGTGACCTTCGGCTCATGACTCAAACCAGAGCTCACGCCAAGCGTTTTGCTTTTAGGTACTGCTTTTTAGCGGTTTTGCCCCCTACCAGGTTATGTCTGTTCTTTTGGGGTTTTCACCATATTCCTCCCAGCCAGGACAGATAGCACAGTCTGTTACTGACCCGGAAAAGCTGCTTTAGGGAGAAGAAGTATATTGGAAGGAGGCAGAGAGGTATCATCACTTTGCTCAGGAGACAGTTCGGTGGAGATCTAGATTCAGTTTTCCTTCCTTTCCTTTTGTTYCCTGTGTGAAAGGTGTTGACAGTGTGTGTGTGTGTGTAAGCCTGCCAGGCTTCTGCAGGTGCCTGGCTGGCGATCCTCTCCCAGGGAGCACACGTGGAGGTAGAGCTGCCAGTTGGCTTCCCTAGCTGTGCTTACTGTATAAATATGGACACTCTTCACATGTTTGCCTTTCTTTTGGAGAACATTAGTTCTCGGGTCTCTGGATGACTGCAAACTAGCACATATCAAGTGCTATCTTGTCTTCTCACCCTTTGTATGCATTTCTGTAAGCTGACTCTAAACACACCCAACCACCAGTTGTATATACAGATGTGTGTAAACCCATGCCACTGTAGGACAACAGCCCTGTCCTAGAAGTTAGAGACGAAGACGATCTCTTGGGTCAGCCAATCTTTCCCTCTGATGACTGAGAATGCAACACAGTTTGAAACAGCAAGGTTTCTGTGTAACAAAATGTCCAGGTGTTCCCGTTTTTTTTTTCTTTTTTTTCTTTTTCTTTTTTTTTTTTTTTTGTTTGGTTTGTGGGTTTTTTTGTGTTTTTTTCTTGGTTGGTTGGTTTTCTGTTGTTGTTGTTGTTGTTTGTTTTGGTTTGGTTTTTGTTTTTTTCAGACAGCTGTCTACTGCATCAAGAGTTTATTTAAGACCTTATACTTCTTCCATGAAAGACTGTGGAGGTACATTGATGAGCTTCAATGTCAGCTGAATCTCATTTCAGATTTTTTATAAATAAATAAATCAATGCCAGTTGTTCTAATCTGGGTGATCCAGCTTTTTTTGATGGTAAATTTTAGATCCAACCTGGAATTGACAATCGTGGGTCTTGGCTCTAGAAAGATATGCCAGTATTCATACTTCCAGCCTCATGCCATCACAGTGATGGCAGATATTCTGAGCTTGTAGAAAGATTTCACAGGCCTGTCCTAACCTGTGGTTCTCCTGCTGTTTTGAACAAAACCTGCTACATGATGGAAAATTAGTTAGAGTACAAATTCTTTTATACCGAGGGAAGTATAGTAGAACTGAGATAAGATTTTTGGCATTTCCACTGGCCTGATTTTGTTTTGCTGTCTGGACTGCTTGATGATATGAAGACTACAGAGTAAGCGAAACTGTTGCAATGGCCAGAGTTTTCTTCTGGGATTGTTCCAGTAACTTGAAAACTTAACCAGGAAATCAGATGGTTCATTACAGAATTATATTAATTATGTCTTTTTTTGTCCCCCAGGAGGACYGCTAACAGACTGTAGTCAGGTATATTTGCTAATTGTTGCGTGCTTTTTCCATGAATCATATCACATTTTGATGCTAATTGAGGCATATTTTAGATTAGATAAGACCAGCCAAATTCTGTTTGTAGGTAGAGTAAAACCAGAATAGTTCCTGCAGGGTTTATTCCCCTAGTACCAAATATCACCTCCATTGAATAAAATGGAGGAGTGTCTCAAAGTAAATAGGGTTAACTGGATCCGTTGAGGGGTATAGGGGAGGGAAAGAGAAAAAGTTGAGTCCATAAACCATGTAGAAGAAAAATGAAACTCAATAGAAAGATTACTGTATTAAGCAATAACTAAGACATCATGTGTTCTAATAAATCTGTATTTAGTGTGTGTAGCTATATGCATAAGAAAAATATTTTTACTGTGAATGTGGTGCAACAACAGCTGGAAGAGGTTGTCCAGAGGAGCTGTGGAGTCTTTGTTCTTATAGATATTCGGAACTCAATTGGTTGCGGTCCTGAGCCAACTGCTTTAGCTGCGGGTTTGGACTAGATGATCTCCAGAGGTCCCTGTCAACCTCAACTGTTTTGTAATTCTGTGAATGTGTAACTTCAGGGTCCAAAGGAAAGTTTAAGAAAAGATAAAATACACTTTTTTCTAAAACTTTTTGCTTTAAAGGCTTCGGCTTGCTTCAGGAACAAATAAAAGCTTCTGCTTTATAGATTTTTTTGCATGGAAAGTTGCTGTAAATGTGAAGTGAAACAATAACACAACAAAGAAAGATTGTTGAGGGTAAATAATAAATTTGGGAACACCTCCTTTCTTCCAGGACCTCCTAGCCAAAGTAAATGGCACAGTAGTAGAAGAAGTGAATGATGGAGGATGGAACTACATTCAGARAGCACTAATTCTTGTTACCTGAAAGCATAATCAATAACCATATAGGAGAATGGAGAGTCACCAGTRTTCTTCTTCTTTTTGGAAATCTGCTGTTGTGAAAATAGGTATGATGACTCTCATGTTCAGAACAACTAGCTAATGGAGAATTATAGTCAAATTCCTTCAACTTTCCCTGTAATTAGAGTAATTATATACCAAACATGCCTATATCCCAAGTGGCAATCATATTGGAAAAAATAATTTGTTTTAATGAAAATCTTATTAARGTGCATCATCATTGGTATTAATCTTTCCCTGTTAAAAAGTTTGTTATTTCCAACAATTGAAGTCCAATATATTGTGCTTTTTGTATTGCAAAACCCATCTGTATTTTCCCTCAAGGCAAAAGGTCTGAAGCAGCTGTTAATGTAGAAAAGTCTAACAGTATAAATCATTTTAATTTCTCTTCAGTTTGATTCTAAACAACAGCTGCTTTAATCTACTTCACAGCACGTTATGTTTGTAAAACAATGCAAACTGGCCTGTGTTTCAGTGGCTGACCTGTTTGTCCGGCAAGTGTTAATTCAACAGTGCTACATTTTACTGTCATATATATAAAGAACCACTGATTCCTTTCCCGGGAATTCTCTGTCTGGATGTTTTCCACCTTTTGTAGTATAATAAGAGATTGACTTCAGCTGGAGTAGAAGATATTTTCTTCCCGTGGAAACTTACATATCTGACCAAATTTTTAGCTACTGTATTTCTTGTGCAGTCCAGTTAAGGAGCAAAGTGATATGTGTTGTGTATGATCTTCCCTTGTGCACAGATATTTACAGGGCAGGCCTGAATGTAACACCCCTGAAAGCATTTACTGTACCTAACAGTCATCTAAGTCAGAGTAGCTATTTTTGCATAAACATTCTATGAATGTTTCACTTACTCTGAAAAGATTAAAGAACTCCAAGATTTTTTTCCTGTCTGCTTTAATATTTTACAYCCAGAAACCTGACATGAATAAATGCATGATTTCACTTTACTCTTAGTGTATGCCTAGGATTTGTGCCCTTTCTATTTTCACAATATTAATTTTTTTTCCACAGCCAGTTTTAAATAGTTTATATTTCAATTAAGCTTGAGATATTCTCAACCATTTGAGAACAGTTTTGCACATTCTGATTGACTTTCCTCATCTTATGTTCTTATATTTGTACATCTTTGCTTTTCAATGAATTTTAGGTGCTTGCTTACTTGGAGAGTAGAGGATTTCTACTTTTTAAGCAAATATACTCATATACGTAACAACCATGCAGGTGACAAAAGTTGTCAAATGTTGTGCTGTTACTGTAGTTGGTGCTACCACATGCATCAAAACTTCTAAACCTTGTTTATAATGTTTTTAGACACCTAAAAGAAATGTAGTGCCAATACATGGTCAGGAGGACACTGACAGGCAAGCACCGGTAGGTCTTTCTGAACTAGTTAAATCAGCACTTCTTTCAAGAAGATATAGCTCCCAATTAAAGAGCTGGCAGGATAGAGCGTTTTACTGCACCTCAGCTGTTCCATTTTACAGCCCTGTACATGATCTTAACTGAGCAATAGAAGTTGTTTTGCAGTAAGACACCAGATTATGAGTTGGAGCAGCTGAGGTGCAGCAGGTTTTGCTGTATCTGGAACGGGAGCAAGAATTTCTGGCAGAGGGTCAGTAACAAACAGCTGGGATGGGGGGAGAAGAGGCAATAAGGTCTTAGGCACCACAGCTGTTTGCTTAGTGAATGTGAGTCAGAGCCTTGAGAGAAGCATATACTCAAAAACAGTTGAATAGTTCATGAACCACCTGTAGCCTGAAATACATTCACAGGGAATATTGTTAGACAGCTGTAAATGATGAGTAAAAGTACCCATGTCTGCTCCTGGATCACTTGCACAGAGAACAGAAGGCTAAATCTGTAGTACAAAATTTTGTTTATGAAATTCAAGGTCTTGTACCTGAACTTTGAAGGTAAAATATTTTGAATGGAAGTGGATGTTGTTGGGTGCGTCCTTGTAACCAGTATGTCCCCAGCACTTCGCAAAATGCAATCCATTCAATGTTCTTCTGAAAATGGCACATGCCATTTACTGCACTGACATCGTTTGTTATAAAATACCACAAAAGAATTCAGAGGACATTGAGGAAAAGAAAAGCTATGACATCAGCCAAAAAGTCTCTCAGTGTCAAAATACTCACTCTGTTTTTACCTCTTTTCTTCTGATAATTCCTGAACCTTGTCTACAGAGAGGAACGCAAAGCTAGTTATTTATTCATTTATTGACATTCATATCTATAAAACATGTGAGCACTATCCAAGCATTTGGTTGGATTTACATTCACAAAAATTAATAAATAATTCACAACATATTACCAACAACTCTAGAGAAAAGAAAATCAAGAAGCTAATTAATATCCAAGATCACAAAAGCCTCCTAGAAACTTCAGGTCTAACMAATTTCCCCACTCAGTCTCCTAAGATAAGAAATATGTGGATTTTCTTAGGAAGAAACACAGGTAAACAGAAAAACTTTGCTCTGTGCCCTAAAGGCTAGCAGAACTAGCAGTCCAGCTGGAAACAAGTTCTAGATCTAAGCATTTTTCCTGGCAAATATTCTCCTGTCCATTACTGAAACTGGAACTAACAACAGAAATACTCCAGGTGAACTCAATGGCTTAAAAGATAGAGCAAAGAAAAAAACAGGTCCCAGACCATTTAGGGCTTTCTAATTTATGCCAACATGTTCAGTATTATTGCTCCACAAACAAACCTTTATAGACTGCTTTCATAAAAAATGCACTCGGAACTAAGAGTAAAATGGCCATGGAGTTCATTTATGACGCAATAAAAGTAAATTAGTCACGGAGCGATAGAATCAGGTAAAATCAAATCAGATTTGCTTATTCAAACACTTTACAACCTGGAAAATAAAAGACAATAATTTGTAAAAAGTTTTATGTCTTGACAATAAAACCTTTAAACAGTCAGATACATTATCTTGCATTTAATGTGGTGGCAAACAAGCTAAAAGCTATTTAGAAACCTGCAGAACTCAATGACTTATACAATAAGAGTCTGGCAGATGAGTAAAATTTATAGAGATCTGCTGACATAGGCTGGATGATTAGGACCTTGTGACACATGCGCTCATGTTAAAGCTCAAGAAGCTGACACTGGTCAGAGATTTGCAGGGTTTGCTTGGTGGATTGCATTCCACAAGTGTGGGATTTCTCTATGTTGTTCAAAACTGTTGGGTACAATATTATTTCGCCAGCTGCTTTTCTCCTTGGTCTCATTAGGAAGGGAAACTTTTCTTTTTCCTGTAGGGGTAGTTTTCCACAATTCCTTTGTGACTCTCTGCCCTTTTTCCTCCACCAGACCATTATTGTCTAATGGGAACAATTGCATTGTTTGATGGGGGCTTTACCACTCACTAAAGATGGTGGAAACTCTTGTCCTTAGTTCTACATTAGGGTAATTGTGTTGGAGAAACATTTTTCAAAATATCTAAGGGAAGACAAGAGGACATTGTCGAATCTTTGGAAAAATTATGGAGAAACACTGAGTATATAGAGAGGACATAAAGGTAGGTGAGAAAGAAAAATAGACTACTTCTACTCAATCCCGAGAACATTCAAAGTGTATAAATAATCAGAACTCAGATAAAATTCTAATTCATGTAGAATATTTGCTTGCTGTGTATCTCATTCAATGAAATCTCAGAACTCCTGTTGTCCAGTGGCCCATAAATTCTAAAATACAGGAAAATCCAAGAATCCTCCTTCCTGGTGACACAAAAGTAATTATGTCCTCTATCAAACAAAGGACAAATCCTATTATTTGTCTTCTCCCAAGTCTTTTGACTAAAATCACTGACGCAGGTATAGCCCCCGCAGTGCAGACGGGCCAAGCTAAGGGGCACCTGCAGAGAGGGCTTCAGCTCTACTTGCTTCCCAGCTCTGCCATTTGTGGTTAGGTTTCTATTCACAGCAACCGTCTTTTGGACAAAACCAAAGAGCTTGGAGTTATCTATGCATTTATATTCGGTGTAGGACCATTGCTTGAAAATGACAGAACAAAGAGCACAGTCAGAGAACTCTTTGTGTTCAAGTTTGTGCCTTACTTCATAAAGAGGCTGACATGAGGTTGTTTATTGCCTGTTTCCTAGAAATAGAGCTCATTGTTCTGAGATCACACCTTCAGATGCACAGATTTTTTACCACACATKTTCTGTTGACTCTGACCTGAGTTTTTCTGATAATCATGCTGATGGTATAAACCCACTGTTTTCTGCACAGACATTACTGTTTTATTTGCCTCTTTTTTTTACAACAAAGTTATCATTCTTATACAAACAGCAGTAGGAGTTAATTTATGTTCTCTAGCAGTGCGAACAGCATGGGTGTCTCTTTTTTTTCTTTCCTGGAGGATGTTTCGAGTTGGTACCAGTACCACCTGAAGTGTCTGTCACCTTGCAACCACCATCTGTCCTACCTGCAAATTCAGCAGGAACTAAGCATGGATAAACAAGGGAGGGATCTCCCATGAGGTCCTTCCTGCTGTACTGCTTCATCAGTGTTTAAGGATAGGAAGGTACCTGCTGTGGGGCACAGTGGATGGCACCACAAAGCCTGCAGACCTCACAGGTCCAGACTGGCTCCTGAGATGGCACTGGCCGCCATCCCCTCATGAGGAGGGCCTGAGACATCAGAAACCGTCCGGTGCTTCCCAGCATGCTCCTAAAGCAGCCATTCTGCTCACGACTTTGCAGAGGAAACTCCCCAGGGTTGTGAATACAGCTGCAATCTTTAGTACAGCAGTCTCTGTACTGGTGAATAAGAGATGATGTGCTGATTTGAAGCAGTATTTACTTCTGTTATCTCTTGCTTTTATTTTTTCTGTACAGATTGTAACTCTACAGACAGCATATTAAGAGTCTATGTAGAATATTTCTGCTATCACAGATACGATCACCAAATCTTTTTTGTGCAACTCCTTTCTGATCCTCCATAAAATCTCTTGCTCTTTGTACTTCAGAATGTGGCACAGACATCCACTGATATCAGTGACCTTTCAAATCCCATCCCAGAGATTTCCCAAAGGACAGATAAATCAGTCTACCAACACTGTGACAGTCAGAAATGTAAGCTTTACATCAGTAAATGACATGCACTGTGTTTCTTCCAGTAGGCTGCTTGTACAGGGCACTGAAGGTCTGCTCCAGTGTGTTATGTGTAATCATCACTAAGACCAAACAGAATATTGCACTATTTGAGTGTCAAGATATCTATCTTTTTAGAATGGCATGGGCAGGTTGAACTACAATTAAGATCTTTGCTCTTTGTCTAGATATTTCCAAAGCTCTAGCAAAWAAAAGCTTGTAAAAGTATAGATGAATGCTTTTTATTCAGCCTTCTGGGATAAAATTAGACCTTGCATAGATCTATGCTGCTCTTGAATTTTCTTAATTCAGTCACTTTTTGTGAAAGACAGGAGCGATCTTAACTAACTTCGCCCTAGATGAAGTTAAGTGTATATAAAATTAAGTGTAACACAAAAGAGTGGGCAGATGGGCTCCSTGTCAAAAGAATGGAGGCAAGTCTAGCTGGCAGTTTACCTTCCTCTAAACCAGATGTTTAAGTTATCCTGGCAGAGCACCACCCTGAAAGTGCCTCTGTCTACTGAGTATCAGGAGCTTTCAGAAAAATAAGACCTCCTGCTATTTGACAATCAGCCCAAGCTCTAAAGAATGCAATCCCTTTTTTACACACTTAGGACATCCCAAGTGTTGTTTCTAATAATTTATCTCTGTTTTACTGAGCCAGATTTAACAGATTTGTACTTAGTGCAAAGATACTGTTCATGAGAGGGTATTGACAACAGGCTGTGAGCAGCTGGCAAGAATGACCAATCTTTTTCTTGCAGCATTTTGTAAGGTTAACAAGAAATTGATTGAGGCAGGAGGCAAGGGACAAACTTGGTTAAAGCCAGTGCCACTGAAGATGTCATCATGGCTAGAGCCGTGTGTATGAAAAACAAAACCCTGAATTACAAATATTAACAAAACTACCCAGGGCACATTTATGAATTTAAGTTTATGTTTATAGATCTTATAATTTTCCACTTCTAACAACTTTTGTGTAAGCATCAAGGTCCATGAATTCATCTACTTGCATAAAGATAGAGGAATAAGTTAGTATGAACTCAGTGCATTGAATGCATCAAATATTCCACAGAGGAAGCAGACCACATTTCAATTTAGTTACTAGTGAGTTAACAAAACATTATAATGGGATTTATTATAATGYAGAATGTGAAAATGGGTGAGGATCTGATTCCGAAAACTGCTGAGTGACAGAAAAGCTGTTTGGAAATGATAGGCTCCATGGGAAACATGAAATGCTATGCAAAAGCTGCACTCTACAAGAGTGTCTGTCATGGCACTGCCCATGGGACTAAATAAATACAACAGCTGCACTCACTTCCATTATGTCTGATTTTCCTTCTTTGGYTTCTAAGACTAAACTGAATGATGAAATTTTGGCAAACACTACGTTTTCCTTCCCTCAGATACTTTCTGATAAATCTGCCAGTGTTTATCGTTGTAGTAATTTGTCAATAAACTAAAAAGAGGTGTAGTATTTTAGTCCTTGTTGCGATATTTCTTCAATCTGGTTCTTTGCTATAGAAAGTTCAGTCAAATGTTAACTACTATGAGCTACTGAAGTGATAACAAACAAATACTGCAGAAAAGCTTTCCAGCTCAGGGACCAAGTTTATGATGTTACTCTTTTGTGACAAGTCTGGTTCAAAGCTTGTAAACGGCCAACACACTAGTTAAATTAGGTAAGAAGTTAGGAAGAAAAAACCAACTCTCTTGAACGTTTCACACTCGCTTGTGTCATGTCTGCAAGATTTTTGTTTTTCTTCCTGCTATGGATTGGTGTCTGCTTTAGTTACAGAGCTGACAGGATGTGCTGTACATACCCAAGCAGAAGCATGTTACTGCAAACCAGGGTTGTGCAATCCTGAACACTGTCGGAGGCAAAAGCAATAGTTCTGGTGCACCTCAGCAATGGCTGTGACACAGCTGCTTCTGTGCTACACAGCTTGAGTTGCTGGGATGAACACTAAATGATAGTGTGTCTTGCAGTTCTCTTGCTTATATTTCGCAGAATCTCTCTTCCACATGATGAAGTTTTTATCTGCATCGAGTGAATATTGTTCTATCTTGTTTCTTGTTATTGCTGTGATTGAAACTACTTAGGAAATTTTAACCAGATCTCCAGAGACTGGATACTGTATTTCTGTAATATCTTGCAGACTATTTTGTATAGTTCAGAAAACATAGAGTAGCTTAAGACAAATTCTTAGAACAAGCCAACATTTCCAGTTAAAGCTCTCCACTTGTAAAGCTGCAGAATTATTACACCTGTATGTACACACACAGTTTATTATTTTAAAGAAAAGTTAATGGTAATGTCCAAAGCATTGTCATCTTTCCTAAATAAAAACCAGGATCTACCAGCAGTGTCTCAAACGCTTATTCTTTACTGCTGGCAAAATGTGAATGGTTTAAATGGTGACAAATATGTCCAGTTTACTCTCGGCTTTCTCTTGGTGGTTAGACCTATCTACAGTAGCAATTAACCACTTGTTTAACAATCTTTGTATTTCGAAATGAGTGAGTCTATTTCCATTTTGACAGTAACAAGAGATCATATAAATTGAGAAAGCWTATAATTCTTTCATTCAACATGACTCATATAGTAAACTTGAACAAAAACCAAAAAACTGAAGGCATTTAGGCATCCACAACAAGGAGTAAAATTTCATTTCTGTTTTGCTGTGTGAAAAAAAAATCAATAATTTTTTAAGACCACCTTAGTGACTTGGGAATCATAAAGCTTATTTTTAAAGGGAATAGGACCATGAATGTTTCATGTTGAGGCACCCTGTGCAGGGATATCCCAAGGGACCTAAGCCAGTATCCTTAGGTGGCAGCGTGCTGCACTGTGAGGGTATAGCAACCTGTATGGAGCTACTCCAGGGATCTCTCGACTGAGTTCCATTGAGAATATAGACATGATGTCAAACACTTGCATGACTACATATTATTAAAAATCAGTGGGATGTTTGTTTCTGTTTCTGGTAAGGAGTTATATTCCTGTAGAATATAGATGCTTCTATTCCTTCATCCTTTCATGGGAAAAAGCTGACAAAGTGTTCAAGAAAAAACTGTTAGTATCTTTTATACTGTCAATGCTATATGCCTAAAGTTAGTAGCAATTATAGGGTGGTGTGGGGTAAACTTTTTTTTCCCGTGGGTATAATTATGTTCCTGTTTTATTTTCATTTATATTTTCTGCTTAGGATGCTTGCATATATGCCTTTATTTTCTTTTCTGATGCCCTGTATTACCTAACTCTGTAGTACTTTGTAGATCAATCCTCTTTTTGACCAGAAGCATTACATTTTGGATACCTGTCCCTTGATTCACAGAACGAAATTTCAATTTCCAAAGTACTGAAGGCTACTTGTCAGGTGGTAACTACAGTTAATGGAGAGACTTAGGCAGTTTAGAGTTCACTCCTTCTCCTCCCAGAGCAGAAATCTGATATAGGCATGATGAATGAATTTGCTTTTGGCTGCGTATTGACAAGCAAATATGTAAATGCCCACTTGTGTCTGTGTAACTTTAGATGTTATGGCTTCTGTTCATTGAGGCTTACTCACCATAGTAATTTTTTTTGGTTAGTCATTGATTTTAAAATATTTCCAATGAGGATGACAGCTGCTAATGTGACTGTAAGCCCACAGAAGGTCAGGATGACTGTGTCTGATCTGAGCTAGATACTTACTCAGTCTCCCAGTCTCTTTAATGTGTTTCATAATACCAGACTTCACACAGCACCTTCTTTGTCTTGGTCCAGAGCCATTCCTATTAAAAATGACGTGTTATTGGTACAGTAAAAGTTCCATTTACCAGTGAGCTGAACATATATTTTGTTCCTCTTATTATAAAGAGATTGCAGGTAAGCCTAAAATGAGATCTATCAGTTCTGTATTTTTGTTTGTGAATGTACACATGCTTGTCATACCACCCCTCTGTTCTGCCTGTCCACGCAATTTTTTTATGTAGAGACACTGGCACAAATATCATCATAACACTCGTGCTCTTGAGTCTCACATAATTCACTACCTTGCCTGCACACAAGAGCAAAGCAGAGTAGAGTGGCAGAGTGGTGTGACCTGCATATATCTGCACAAAGATTACCATCAGTCCCCTTATTTCTCTGGGTTTGCTGTGGCCATGATACCACGAGGAAAGCCGAATTTTAGCAGTACTGCACATTGTCACTGGGGGGAATCTTGGTTCTATAGGGCAGTGAACAAAAATAATATCATCAAATGGACAGATGGTTAAAAATGGGATCTGTCATTCTTAATAATGTCAGTCTTAACTTGAACTCAGTCCTTCTTCCAAACATGTAGAGCTATGAATGACATGAAGGATTCACATTTATCTGGTGGCTGGCAACCACAGTGTATAGAGGCAGAGTGCAGCTATTGTTTTGTAGTGATGCAACTTTATTGCAGAGCTGCTTAATGCTATGCAGAGAACCCAGAGGGGAAAAAAATCACCATGGGTATTAAAATGAAGTCTACTGGGAAACAATAATTACATCTCTTGCACAAAATCTTAAAGCCTGTATATAAGTCAGCTTCTGTGAGCTTGTAACTCTTGCCAGCACAAAATGTGAGAACTTTATCTCTTCTCCTTTCTCCATTTCATAGTGCTCCATAGGAAGGTGGAGAGTATTCTTTATGGAAAAACAAGATATCACAATATTTTTCTGTGTTGCCTGTAATTGTAGAGATTGGACCAATTATGTCCGGTGTTCAGCCTTGTACATGCGTAAGGTTACATATTAAAGAAAATAGAAATCTGTGAATCATTCCCCAAGCTCCAGCATATTTTCTAAAAACGCTCCAAGAATATCTCTAGAGACTTAGAAAAATTGCCAGTACATCTCCAGCACTCTAAAGGCATTCTGAGACATAATATGGAAAAACCCAAAGGTATAAATTTCAGCTCTAGGGCTTGCTGTGGACTATCGATGTGGATGTTCAACTTACTAATTGAGGATGTGGATGAAGGGACAAAGTGTACCCTCATCAAGTGTTCTGATGATACAAAACAGTGAGGAGTTGCTGATAGACCAGAAAGATGTATTGCCATTCCAAGGGACCTTGCCAGGCTGGAGAGTTAACGGGAAAGGAACTTCATGAAATTCAACAAAGGCAGATGCATAGTCCTGCACCTGGGGAGGAATAACCCCATGCACCAGCACAGGCTGGGGCCTGACCTGCTGGAAAGCAACTCCGTGAAAAAGGACCTGGGGGTCCTGGTGGACAAGAAGATGTCTATGAGCCAGCAGTGTGCCCTTGTGGCTGAGATGGTCAGTGGTATCCTGGGGTGCATTAGGAAGAGCATTGCCAGTAGATCAAGGGAGGTGATCCTGCCCATCTACTCAGCCCTAATGAGGCCACATCTGGAGTGCTGTGTCCAGTTCTGGGCATCTCAGGACAAGAAAGACAAGGAATTCCTGGACTGAACCCAGCAGAGGTCTGCAAAGATGTTTAGGGGATGGAAGCATCTCTCTTATGAGGAAAGGCAGAGGGAGTTGGGCCTATTTAGCCTGGAGGAAGAAGACTGAGAAGGGATACTATCAATGCATATGAATATCTTCAGGGTGGGTGTCAAGAGGATGGGGCCGGACTCTTTTCAATGGTGCCCAGTAATAGGACAAGGGTCAATGGGTACAAATTGCAACACAGGAAATTCCATCTGATTATGAGCAAAAACTTCTTTGCCTTGAGAGTGCAAAAACACAGGAACAGTCTGCCCAGAGAGGCTGTGGAGTCTCTTCTGGAGACATTTAAACCCATCTGGACATGATCCTGCTCCAGGTGAACCTATCATAGTTTGGAGGGTTGGACTAGATGATCTATAGACATCCCTTCCAATCTATGATTGAGATGTAATGCGATGAAAGATGAAATAGTAGAGTAAGTAAAGTAAGATGAAATAAATTCTCTTCATGTATGAGCTACAGATCAGGTAGACCTTAGGAAGCTGTTAAGTCATGATTTTTTTTTTTATTTTTAATTTGCTTCTCTGTTTTTGCTAAAGATCTGTTAACCCCCGCACACATTCCACACCCAGCCTGCTGAAAGACCAAAAGAAAATAGTTGGGATGACAGTGAGGCAAGACAGAGGTTTTTTCTTTGCTTGTTTTCAGCACTGGACAGCAGAGTGAATGCTTAAAGCTAGATGCATGAAATTAAAATGGTCCAAGGCTTGAAATAGGGTAATCCTTTCCTTAAGCAGAAATCTTAGGATAAAATGAAAATTATTTGCAATTTCTATAAGAGTAGTCCTCTAATAGCCTGTTGGTGACATTGATAGACAAAGCTAACCTTGTATCATGGCATAAGTGTAGCGCAGATATTGAATTTAGTGGCTGCAAAATCATGTCTTGTGTATCCTCCCATGTCATGACAGCAGGTATGTGAGGTGCCCACACAGAGATAGGGACTGAAAAGGCCAAAAGAGTTGGTGAAATGCTGATGTTTTGTTCAACAGTAATGAGAAAATCACAGTTTATCTCCAAAGGATATATTAAGAAACAACTCCATGTTTGAGATGTTAACTGATTCACTGGAGATGGGAAAGTGGAGACAGACAGAGTGATGCACAAAATCTCAAAACAGGTGAATCTAAGAGCCTAAAATACTTGTAGAATTAAAAAAAAATTCAAAGCAACTTTCTGAAAATGCTTACAAAACCAGTGGAGTTTTTAGAGGAACTTTCTCAATTAGGTGACCATCATCGTATTTTGGTGCTACTTATGCCAAAGTCTACAGTGCATTGGTGATTCTAGCTGACAGTAGAATCTAACTGACCTTAATAGGAGAGTGAAAGATGCTTTGTTTGCCTGCTGAGAAGTACAGTTGTACAGAAATCTCTGGACCATCTGAAATATTGATGTGTTACCCAGAAATTATGCTGTTCTCAGTTAAATGCTCCTCTCCATTTCTTAGAATAAGGGGGAAAATGTGCTTCATTTTGGAGTAAAAGCAGACTTTGGTGTACCACACCAGGAAACCAAAACTATATTCTTTATGAGAAGGACTCCCCGTTGGGCACTTTAACAGCTCAAAGTCAACCACCATCTGCAGGTCTCTGAGGCAGTTGTCTTCCACCAGATGAAGACAAACAAAAATCTTACAATCATTCGTCCTCATTCTAAGTGATGTGGCCGCTAATAATCTGTGAACAATATTAAAAGAAAGGGTCTCCTACCCTACTGGTATTAAAGATTGAGCGGAACATGATACAAAGACAGTGGTGTGTATATTAAGGACTGCCTGGGAGTATGATAGTGTCATTTCACTATTCCAATGGAAGCAGACATCTACTGACTTATTAAACATAGGCAAAACCATGTAGAGTAGGTTTCTGGCTAGACCCACAAACTTATTCTGGGAGTCTAGTTGAGGTCCTTTGTCTGCGAGGACCTCCTGATGGGGAAATGCAAGATGAAGACATAATTCGTGAAACCACAACTAGCACTCCCTTTGAACAAAAACTTTCGAGTGAGAGACAGACAGTGATCTTAATGAGAAGAGAAGCCTCACTATGTCTACGTTTACTTGATCAGGTGCCACTTAATGCCTTTCTTTGTCTATTTAAATTGTCTTTCAAAATCTTCCACAAGCTTTATACTGGCAAGTGGAAGGACAAGGCCTTGATGTTAGTCACATGGGCTCTTGGGTCATGACACGTTTTATGACAAACTCTCAGCTGTGCTCTTCACTTAACAATGAGGAATGTTTTTCTCAATAAGTTATCTAAAATCAAGACTAATTCAGACAAAATTAAAATTAGATTGATGTTTTATTCAGAGATTTCTAGTCCGTTCTCTCCTTCCTCCCATCTTTAGGGAGGTAAGATAAGGTACAAGTACAGCAGAACACATCTTCCCCCTGACATCTGACTTCTACGGGCAGTGTACAGGTGGGATAATTCATCATCTCCCTTCTTATTCCTACTTATCAGTTCAGGAAAGAGAGACTAGGCAGAACAGAATCCTTTTCCCCAGTCATCATAAATACAAAATGCTGGCAACCTTGATGTGAATGTATTACTTTAATAGTGACTACAGAAGATGGTACTTCAGCTCCCTAAGAGAGAAGTGCTTTTTCAGGGGGCCCTATATGTTCCCTCTGTAGTTAGCTAAGAGGTACAAGCATTTCCAAAGGACGGTTCATCATAGAATGGTTTGGGTTGGAAGTGAATTTTAAAGGTCATCTAGTTCCTAATCCCCTAGACGCCTTTCACTAGACCAGATTTCTTGAAGCCCCATCCAACCTGGCTTTGAACATTTCTAGGGATGGGACACCCATAACTGCTCAGGGAATCTTATCCTCAGGTTTGCACCACCCACACAGTAAAGAATTTCTTCCTTATATCTAATGTAAACCTACATTCTTCCGGTTTAAAGCCATTTCACTTGGTCGCATCACTACATGCCACTGGGTAGAGTCYTTCTCCAGATCTCTCGTAAGCTTCCTAATGGAAGCGGCTATAAGCTCTTACCCCTGGAGTCTTCACCACTCCATACTGAACAAGTCCAACTGTCTCAGCCCGTCTCCATAGGAGAGGTGCCCCAGCCCTTTGATTATCTTTGTTGTCCTCCTTTGGACTTGATCCAACAGGTTGATGTCCTTCCTGTGCTGAGGACCCCAGAGCCAGATGAAGCACTGAGGGTGGGGTCTCACCAGAGTAGAGTAGAGAGGCAGAATAATCTCCCTTGACTTGCTGGCCACGCTGCTTTCGATGCAGCCCAAGATATGGTTGGTTTTCTGGGCTGCAAGTGCACATTGCTGGCTTGTGTTTTGCTTCTCGTCAACCAACACCCCCAAGCTTTTTTCCTCAGGGTTGCTCTCAATCCATAATCAAAAATTAAAAGTGTAGAATAGAGATGGGATGAACCCTCCAGAGGAACAATGTTTCCTGCACTGTCTGTTCAAATAACATAGATGATGACAGTCTCAGACTAGAGGCTTCAATTTTGCAAGGCTGCAGTTAGGTGAGGTGAACCCTATCTAAACTTAAAATTCCAACCACGCAGTATCCAGAGCAGCACTTTAAATGATAAATATGGCTGAGTTAAACCAATATGCCTATTGAAATAAAATGGAAGAGATCCATAAAGAAATTTTGGAAATACCAGTTTACCTAGTGGAAGCTGGCAAAAATCATCATCCAGTGATCAGATGTTTACAGGCTGGTTTGTTTGTTTTTTTTTTCTTTTTCGCCGCAGATGAGTCATTTACATGAATAGTCCAAAAACCATAGTCCTGTTTTTCCTGTTCCAACACGATCTCTTTAATCCTTTAAATTTCTCTTGAGGAAGAACTTCAGCAGTTCCTGATTTTTAAGGCAATTGTTGCTTTGATTAATGATTTAGTTGGTTAAACAGTTCAAAAATGTAAAGACTGCCTCTAAGCTAGGCCTTATTTAATGAACAGCAAGAACAAAGCTGCTGCAACATATGTTACAGAATTAGCTTCATTGTGGTGAGATCACCAATTCCCTCGTCCACCTTGGCAATCTAGCCGTTGTTTTCCATGGAACAAACCCTGCCATCTATACTCAAAATTTAATGAGGAGAAAAGAAGCAATAACAGCACTAAGAGGAACTTCTGGCAGGGCCTTTCATAACCTGAAGCTGTTTTGCCTTCCTGGTAGTATTGTGCTCCGTTTTGCTTGACGTGATGATAAAGCTCAGCAAAAGACAGCACTGTCGATCCTGAGGAAAGTCAACCCACATTCCTGTCTGCCCACTCTCAAAAGTGTGATGAGAAGGCTTCACTCATTACCTTTACCTCTCTTTTAAGAAGGATAGCAGCACAAGAGAGCTTTTTTGAACGAAACGTTATGCGTTATCTCTATGCTTTTAAGTCATATCTTCTTAAAACCCCTGCCCATTTCTTTTCAGGTGACACTGGCCTCTTCTTCCACAAAGCCTCACCCGTTTTATCTTTCCTCCCTACCCATATTTCTTCTTCTCTGCATCGATCGCTTGCCACAGTAACAATCCTCTCGTTTCCATTAATTGAACTTTGATAGTGTCGAAATAAAGAAAATATCAGTGTGTTGGTGTACTGCTGTGCACTGCTTTTGGTAAAAATACACTTTTCTCTTTCTGCTATTCAATGCTTCTCTTATTTTAGTGCTCAGTGCTGTCATCGCTTTACTTGCTTCCTCCAACTTGCGTCTCAGCAGAAAGCAGGAAAGGCAGTCAGCTTTTAGCTCAGGATGACCACTCAAATATATAGAAAGGATGAAAGCTTAGTTTCATAATATGGAGTTATTTTGTTCTTTTTCTCAGAATCAGAAGTGCTGAGAATTGCAGAGTAGGCACCATTCTGCTCCCTGACTTGCTGCAAGCTGCAGTTTGTTCGGCTTTTGAGTGTCTCTGTGATTGCACATGAGTAGTTCATGTTAAAGGAAGTGATTCAGTGCCCAAAAGTCCTATTATCAAGAATGTACAACCCGTTAAGTAAGTGCCTTCTCCTGGATGAAGATAGTGAACTTGTTATAAAAACTCAAACAAAATAATCCTGCCTATGTTGTAATTAAAAGCACAGGAGATAATGTGAGTGCCATGCATTGCTTGGGCTGTCAACTGTAGAACAAACACTTATCTTCTGCTTTATTTCATGATTTATTTCATTTTTATCTGCTTAAAAAATACTCATTAGGGATGAGCTGCAGGAGAATGACTTTTGGACAGCCATGGGGCGAAACGAGCACACAATGAAGGGTGACCTTTCAAAGGGGGATTATCTATAAATAGCAATGGTTATCCCTCACAGCCTTCTGACATAAGCCCGCTKGGACTATGAAAATGGAGACCCTTTCCACCAGTTCCTCCAACATGATTTTAGATTGGCACATGACACATTTTGGCCATGAATAGCTGAAAAGAATTTGCAAGGGATCAAGCAAAGAGCCTTAGAAGCTGTCTGACTGTTGATATTCCCCTGGGTTTAAAAATTAGCTCTGAGCTTCCTTCTCTTTGCCCATGAACAACGGTACACACTTTACTAGAAAGGAATATTAAGATTTATGGTTGAAATATGTCACTTTGGGAGGTCATCTATTAAAAAAATTAACCGTAGCAATTTTTAAAATTAGCCAAGCAGTATCAGCAGAGTTTATTCAAACACCAAAGGGCTTTAGGATCAGACCGCAGTTCTTAACTACTGTTTTAACTTCTGCTCTGCACCATGGATCTATCAAATCCTTTATTTGGAATGAGGAAGAATTGGTATTCCTGGTCATTTACTATTTTTAAAGTGAAAAAGGTGAGTGAATTTATTAGGAAAATATAATGGACTGTTCTGTTTGTAATGCATGTCCTTTGCTTATTTGCCCAGTGATATTGTCATAAAATAATATTTCAGAGATTCTGTTTTTTAAGCTTTCATATGAAGGATAGTCTGCAAAGAAACAGTACACAGAAGATGATAGTTTTAAATAGTCAGATGTGACCAGTGTAAGGTGCATCCTGTGTGCAGCCAGACATCACTAGCAGCCCTTCCACAAAAGGCAGAACTGCTCTGTGTTCCTAACTCCTGTGGCCTTATGTACTTAGGATAACTATTCTGATAGACACAAAGCCAAAGCAGCTTGACTACTGTTAGATTCACATAGAATAATTACTGTGTTTATCATCACTAGTATAATAATGAGTATTAGTGACCAGGATCTATATAAAAGATCAAGCCCATGCACTTCATACCGTTGGTAGACAAATTAAGAGACAGTCTTTGTTGGAAGGCATTTACAGCCTAAATAGACATGCAGGCAAGAGATGTTAGTATCTCGTCTTCACAGATGGTGACCAAGATACACTGATATGATGTGCCAAGGGATACAGGCAAAGGTGAGGGGGCAGGGAGGCAGTGAGCCAGTGCTGAAGCCAGGTTACCAGGTTGCCCTGACCGTTGCACCCGCTGCAAACTGAATAGCTGATGGGCTTCCCTCTGCTTGCAGACAGGCAGTTCCTGACAAGCAGTTTCCTCCCCAGTTCCTCCAGCCATGGTTTGGCCCTCATAGTTGACTTCTGCCAAATGGCACAAGGTTCGTGTATGCCCAGGAAGTATTTGTAAATGGTTGGCTTCACAAAGAAGATTTTTTGATTCTGTCTTGCAGATGTTGTTTTAATGCACATTTGACAGTTGATTCTCTGCTTTAACATCAGGATCTGGAAGCTGTTCACTTGGGATGTTTACAGCTGTTCTTGGGTTTAACAGCAGTGCTTCATTCAAACCTTTCCACAGTCCAGGATTCCTCCCTGAATTTATCACAAGGAAATGTTGCCTTTAAAAAAATTAGGATTCTTAGAGATGGGTTAGTGAAATGCATTATATAATACCGTGCTGACACTAGAAACAGACTCTGTGACCCAGAAGATAGCTTCTAGTCCTGTGTTGCTGCCGCCTATGATACAATGACTTATTTTCAGTGCAACACCACTKAGCATTGCAAGTTCTCTTCTGACGTGAATATCTCCTGAATGGTGACAGGAGCAGATCACTCTTTTGCCATTGCTATCATGTGTTTATATTCAGATGCAACTCCAATTCAGGATCAGTGTCCTATTGTGACCTTTCCTACAAGGACAGGTGTAGAAAATGATCCCTGTCCTGAACAACCAGGACAATAGGAAATGTTAGCAGATACTAACAGACAATTTACATCTCCTGGTTGTCCTTCCAGCATAGAACTGAGAGTGGGTTTATCATGCAGTTGAGTTGCTGCTGCACTCTAACCTGTAGGTTAGTTTTTAAATGTGGATCTTGTTTATAATGTGGATCTTGTTTATAATGTGGATCTTGTTTCCATGTTGGAGTGCTTTCAGATTACTATGTGAAATTTGAATGTGTCTAAATAATGGGAATGCAGTGGTGGTGGTGGCTGGGAGGCAGGGATTATATTAAAGCTTTCAGGATGCTCCAAGCAGTGTGCTGCATTAGCCAAAGGATTTTTATGGGCACAGAGGCACAAAGTAACCCCTCTAATCCCTTTCTCACTGGCTTACAGACTCTGAAGAAGCTTAATAATTACAGGGGAATGCAGTCAAAGTGTTTTTAAGGACATATGTGCAGAGGCTTATTTTAGTCATTTCCTAACAGCAAATGAACTGGCGGATTCTCAAGGAGAAATCTGGGCACAATTTTTCCCTTCTCTCACCCCCCCAACAAAAAGATGATTTACGCTTATATCAAAAAGAGGCTTAACCAGTGTGGAGCTGAAGGAATATTTCCCAGCCTGTAGGATTATGGTCTTTCCACAGCCACACCGCTCACCCTCTCCCTCTGGTGAAATACAAAGTGTATTCCTGTTCTGCTGAGCCTCCCAGATGGGCTTTTTTTTAAGTGAAAAGGCCAAGAGAAAGCCTCCATGTTCCCTTTAAAAYATTATCCTATCCTTCTGGAGAAGTATTTCACCTTCTCTGAGATCACTGGTTCAGCTGATGGTGACTGCTGCCTATGTATCGCTACTCGTAAGTATGTCCCTAACTGCATACTAAATATATGCCGAAGAAGGAGGTGTCCAGGAACTGTTTCTGTGCTAAGCTTTTTGTTTCACAGCTATGTCATTTCTGGAGGAATCTGTGCCTGAAAGGAAAAAGATACGGTGGATACTGTCTCACCCCAGGGAGTTTTTGTGATTTTTTTTTTCTCTGAGAATCTTTCCCAATTCAAAAATTATGACATGGATTATCCCTCATTCTTCTTCAAATGTAATCTCCTAGGAAAACTAGGCACAAAAAAACCAACAGTAACTTGAAAAGTTTTTTGGATATTAATGGTAGAGGAGAATAGGAAATGTATACTTGTTTTATGGTGCATGCTAATGCAGTGCTTGGCATCCCACTGTTGCTCGGAATATAAACTGCAATAAAAATGAAATAAGTTATATCTCATTACTGCATTACTAACTAAAAATGACCTGTTTTCTCAGCAAAGATAAAAGCTTTGTCCATGTACTTGCCACTTCTGTAAGACACTCCTGAGATCTGTAAATTCATATAAAAAATATATGAGGTAAGAATTAGCCTCATCTGTATGGARTTCCTCTTTTAAAATTGAAATATTCTGCCTACACCCTAACTAAAGTCTTGATCCTCTTCTGCTAGGGCTGCTAGGAACAGATTGCTCATGTTAGGATTGCAAATTAACTGTAGTTTGAGCCCTTAGCATTTGCTATGCTTGATCCAGTTTACTGTGTGTGAAATTTTGAGATGTTTGGATATTAAAAGCCTGTGGCACTTTGTGAAGAGCAGGTGTTTGCTGAAGTGATATGAACCTGATTTTTCTTTGCTGTGGCCTCAAATTTTCTTTTTCCCCTGGGGAAACTGACTCTCCTTTTACTCACTGCTTTCCCACCAAAGGCAGCGCTGTCTGATTCATGTGGTCTAAGCAGTTTAGATTTGAGCTGACTCAGCAAATCTCTGTTTTCAAGGTTGGAATCTAGCTACCGTGACGAAGCAATGGGCACATGGGTCCCAGCACATGCTTGGACTCCAGCTGGCTCCTCATGAATGTGGGTGCTACTGACCCACGTGGCATCCTCTCATGCTGCTTTCTCTTGCTTTGCACAAGATATGCCAGACACCTTGACAGCAACAGGAGAGAGAGAGCTTCACCTTGCAAATGCGAAGGTCTCCTTCCCTGTGCGGTAGTTGCACATCCATCCCTCAAACAGAGCTTTAAAGCTGTCTCAGAGTCTTCACACACCCACAGCACCATCAACAATTTTTTGTGGATGGCACACAGTAACCTCACAGTATTTGAGATGGGCAGGTCTGTGCCAGTCTAATATCCAATTAACACATCCCAGCTCATGATAATACACCTCTTAGAGTATGCAATCTAAAAATTACTCACTGAACAACGTTTCTCTCATAACTAGTTCTGTAGAATTATACGGAATGACTTCTTGTGAATGCAAGGGGAATAATCCAGCCTTTCACATTTTTAATTGGAGTTAGCAGTTTAAAACAAAGAAAAAGAAATTGGGGGATTTGGACCTTAGATGCCATTACCCTAAGGTGCTGGCTGTAATCTGGTTTTAGTCTCTTTGAATGTTTCCAGGAAAAGCTGCTTCCTGAGCAGAAGAAACATGAAACATCAGGAAAGTAACTAACAGCATGGGAAACTTAATGACACCTATCAAGTGCAATAACTGAGAACACTGCGGATTGTGGCAGTGATAACAAAATGGACTGTTTAGCACAATGACTGCCAGCTATTGTTTCTCAGGCAAATGACTGAGACTTCAGGATGATTAGTCTACAACCAGAGGAGAGCAAAAACACTAAACAAGATGAGAAAGGAATTATAAAAACCGGGAAATAAAACCCTCAGACAAACTTCCAATAGACATGAATTTCATCCCAAAGCCAGTCAGTTATGAAATTTACTCCTCATGTATGTCGATAGAGTTAGCACATTTGCACTGGGTTAAATATAKTCTTATATATATATAATTGAGCTTGATCACGATTTAGCTGTCTCTTCAGCCCTATTCTCTACATCTCCATGCTGTCCCATTGGCGTTATTAGCAGAAGGAACTAGCGATGGTATTTCGTGATGAAATGTGTGCATTTGCAGCAGGAAATCACCACTGACTTCCTCATACTGAGATAAATATCATCCATAAACACATCAGTTTCTGTGGTGTCCATCAGCTCCAGCAGAGACCTCATGTTACAGTAGGAAAACTATGTAAAAGGCAACATGGCATTAAAATATTGATGGAACTATGTTAATAGGAAGGGAAATGCATATTTAATAAGTGCCTAGATGCCTTTCATGTTCACATGTGACATCAGATCACTCAGGCTGATCAGCGTGAGGTTGGGTCAGTCCTTGTGAGAGGAAGGTTCCAGACAATACATGGGGATATCCTGTTGTAGCTGGCTTGAATGTGTTTTAGGTGCCCTGACCAGAGGCAAGGAGCAGGGTAAGCGATGTCATGAATCCTGCTGGTGACACTGTGCAGGTAGCCGCCCTCAGGTGATGTCTCAAAAGGCTCATTTCCTCCATGACTACCTCCTTTGTAAGGGAGCACATGCTTTGAGAAGCTGCTGTTGCAGCCTTCTGTGGGCTGATAGGAAGGCTGGAAGACACACCACACATTGTGGTTGCTCACCTGGATGCTGGGAGGTGGCAAGATTCCCGATCCACCGATGCGAGAAAGTCCCAGTCTGCTGAGAGAAAGCATCTGAAGGGGTAAGACAAAAAGCTCACTGTGTCCTGAGTACCCTCTCACAGAGAAAGGTCGAGAACAACATAACCCAGGCTATTAATGGCAACGAGCTGTAAAAGCTTTGGGTTCTGTGTCGTGAAACTGTGGTTGTGACTAAGATGAACTTTATAACCTGCAATTCCACCTCAGGCTGTGCTGGGCCTCAACACAAGGGACAGTAAAACTGGGTGTAAACGAGTGTGCACACCCCCGTGCTCTGGCTTCTCAAAGGTGTGAACTGCAAGCAGCTGTTAGGTTTTACAGACATGACACACACCTTTCAAAAAGCTCCTTGTAGGTGCAAAAAGTTTAGCCTTTGAATTGCAAAATTGTTCTTTGTGTTGAAGTACGGAAGGAGCCCCATATGTGTCAACGTATGCGTGCGTATGTGTGCATATATGTGTTTAGGTGCTTGCTCCTTTATTTGTCAAAAAATTATTTATAACACTTACCAACAATACTCTGTACATTTTTGTTAATGCCAGCCCTTCTTTAGCTCTCATACTCAATGCATTTGTTATAGGTAATAAAACTTACTTAATTGCCACAATGAAGGAGATTTTCTGTGCTTGAACTTTGATACAATAAGGTAGTGGCTTAATAGAAAAGTACTTGGAAACAGTGACAAACCTTATTAGGAATATATCTATTGGTGACTATAGTGAATTGTAGATTGCTTTTAACCTTTATCACAGCACTGTGTTTTTCCACTGGAGAGTGTATGTTTCCTTCTAATCAGTTAGTCAGTGGAGAGAAAAAAATTCTTGGTAATGAGAAAAAATTACCTCAGTTAAAGGAAAGGAGTATTTTCACAGAACCAGCACCAAGCTGAAGCACACTAGGCAATTATTTGTAGTACATTACATCCCAGGCAAGGCATACTTGCAAAGCATTAATAGTTATACGCACTGAGCCAGAGTGATGCTTTCATTGTAAACGTACTCCATGTTCTGGCACATCGTTGCACCACAAATCTCTGAGGATCATTATGTTATCACAGAGTTCCCTTGAGATGTATTCAGTGATAATGTTGGTTATAAAGAACTTTAGAAAAAGATAGAAATATTGCAGTCAGGCCAGCTTTTACATATATTGTCAATTCACCATTTATAGACTCACTAAACTTGGGTTTGATTCATTACACAGCRGTTTGTTGTGTTGTAATTTACAAAATATTAATAGGAGCAGAAATATTTATTTGTCATAGAAATGCTAGAAAGTAACACGACATCAAGAAAAAATGGAATCTAAATCTGAAGGCTGGGAAAGTTCTTTAGCTCCACCTTTTACCACGATATTCAGGAAGAATTGAGAAAAATCTATTAGAAAGAAGTGAAAGTGCAGGACTTTCGAGGAATCAAGTTACTGAGCCAGTAATGCCTGGTTTAGAGCCTTTTCTGAAGTGAAGACAGCACTTTATAGCGATATCTAGCATGTGCATGGAAACAGACAAATAGATACTAAAAAGGGGCCCTCAGCAACATCTCAGCTATTTATTTGGCATATTGAGATGTACAGAAGTAACAGAGCAGCCTATACAAAACACTTCTAAATGAGCTGGAGTGGTAAATATACATACAGTTGGGAGTATTCAATGCTAAATACACACTGAAGTTGTGAGAACTATAGAGCAACCACACTGTATTACATGAAAAATACCAGTTTGGATCTCTTTCTATTGAGTAAACACCCTCTGTGGAAAAAAAATGCATCTGCATTTCTCTCCTGGACTACTTCTATTTTATTTCCTGGGTCAGGCTGCCTCCAGTGGAAGGGACAAGGGTGACATCACCTATAGAGAAGGCCCGATGTTCTCCACCGGAGAACATTTGGCCCCACTACACCCATGGCCTATTGCCACCAGCCTTTTCTTGGGAGGCAAACAATCAGAACTGTGGTTGCAAGGACTATTGACCTGGCAGATGTCCCTACACTCCACTTATATTGACATTCCCGGAAAGGCACTGAGATGCATTTTGCATGGATTTCCTTTGCAAGGCAAGGCCAAAAGACATATCTTCATATTCTTCCCTCTTCTTCTCTAATCTTATCCAAAGATCTGGTGCCTCACAAGATCACAGGGGCATGAGGAGTCTCTGGTATGACAGAGGACCAGGTCTGTATATAGAGGCTTCTCTCTACGTGTTGATCATGAGAAAGACTGGCTCAAGTGTGGACTGAGCCGGCTGCATCCAGACAAAGGGCTGCATGTTCTAATCTTCCTGAATTGGAAGTATTGGGCAGTATTTTACTTACTGCAGCCCCAGATCAGAATAATTAGTGAGTTAAAATGGATTTTCTGCTAGGCAATATGTTGCTGAGGATGGTTTTAGAAGTTTATTTTCCATCTCCTTCTTAGTAAAAAAACCCCCCCAAACCAAAAAACCCCTTCAAGACAGCTGTTTTGTGAGGGGTCTGTATTCAATATTAGAAAGCTACACAGCTGTGGAGTCTGGATGCTATCATAAAAATTGAATAGCAGAGACATGGCATTGCTGGAATACAACCCAGCTTTTAAGTGTGCTGGGTGCTTGGAATGTGCATATCGCACAATAAAAGTGCTGTTCTTGTCTGTGTTCAAAGCAAGAGCACCAATAGGCCTGTGGAGCTAATGTAATGAGATTCAGGCTGCCCTCAACAGCTGAAATATTCAGTTGAGCAAATGGATATTTCAAATGTAAATATTTATATGGGCCAAGGGCTCTTTGTTGCTTGCTATTCCGACATTTTCAAATCCCTCAGCTTTACTTTTGTTACAAAGATGGTCTATTTGCTGATGAGAAGAACAAAGGTCAGTGGTTAGTTATGCAGAAATGGTGTTATCACAGCAAAATACCACTTCTCCCAATCCACAAAGCTTTGATTCCATATGCTTCAACATGATAACCTACACATTAATGGAAATAATGCATCACCCAGGTTGTTATGAGGAAGTACAATAATAAAATAAAGAAACAACTAATTTGAGGTCCTGATTGGATAGAATTAATGGTTCATCAGGAAGAAATGTTAACTGCAGTTGATTTTCACTTCAGAAACATTCCCCAGCTGCTCTTAATAGATACTTGTTGCATTTTGCTGGACTGGTATTTACCTTCAATACCATTGCTATTGCAATTCTTTGCTCATTTAAGAGTGTGCTAGCTTTTTGGTTTAGCCACAATTTAGAGATTTAGGAGATGTTTAGGAAAGTAATATTTTAGCTAAAGTTACTGCTATTTTCTAATCTCTAAAGCTTTAAAATTATTACATTCTTAAAGTTACCTATATGAGCAATTCCCTTCCTTTCTATAGCTATATGTGACTGCCACTGTTTTTTTCCCTTCTCTGTCTCCTCACACCTTCCCTACTCTTTCTCCTTGCTATGCTTTCTGCTTTTCTCTCCTTTTCCTTCCAGTTTTTGCATACCCTGCTGCCCCCAAGCAATGACTCTATGTATCCTTGCCACAATTTTACACTCTTGCCATTTTCCTGGGCTGTTGCTAGGTCTTTCTCAGTCTGGTTCCACCAACTCAGCTCCTCAAAGTTTCTTAGTTTGGGCTTCTCCCCACTCAGTGCTAAGTCTGTTTATTCTTACTGCCATTTTACTGCAACAGTGGGAACTGTTGAATTATATATAACAGCTTCTTGGAAACTTGAAACAAAGATTGAATGTTTACCAAACCACTCTTCGGCAGAGACGCAGATTTAAATTCATATTGTCGGACTTCCATAAATTGTTTTCTGTAAAAACGGATTAGCAATAGTTTTTCTGAGGAATATATACATCAGGAGAATAAATTCTTCCAAGATGATCAAAGAACATATAGGGTGTTTTGGCCTTGCTGCTACCTGCCCAGATGAGATAGGTCAAGTTCTAAGGATATTTATTTTAGCCCACTTAAATATTTAGGTCTTCAGCGCTGCTGGCTACTTAGTGCTGCTGTTAATGAGGGACGTGTTGAGGCATCATTATTCGTATTTGGTAGCATTCACTATCCAATTCAGAAACCAGGAGTTAAACCTTCAGCAGTCTAATTATGATTCAGATGTGGAGCTGTATTTGACTTTCAAACCAAAGCGGGGTAAAACTGTTCCCTGCAGGGTTCCTTCCTCCAGTCTTCAGCATCCTGTGTGCACACACCTCTGCTCATTTCCTTCACTCATCACCAGATTCTCATTCCTGGCAAGCGGTTTAGATTGTCCAGGCGTTATTACTTTTTAAAAACATTGTAACATTCATTTCCTAAGCAACAACTGAGCTACCTTAACTGCCAGGGAAAGGAAGTTTCGAAGATGTAGAATCAGGCTGCTGTGAAAGTACTTGTGAGGTCATAAGCACATAGATATCCCAAGAACATTTGAAATTTTTGGACTGTGAATACATATGCGGTAATGAATGTAATACAGAACTCCAGTGTAATTGCAGAACTCCAGCTATCCTCCTAAAAGACGAAGCCATAGGTAAATAGCCTCAGTTCCTCTCTAGTCCCTTCAGTTTTCCTCAGTTTTCAGATATGAAAATTTATGTTTTAGCATTCAGACCATGACTAACAAATGCCTTTTTTATGGAGGTAATTGATTTTCCACATGGAGGCAATTACGTATTTTGTTAACATCTTACAATCCTCTCAGGTCACAACTTGTGTGTATCCTCTGATGGGAATGGATTTGGAGAGATGTGCTGGTGTGTTTGTGAGAGTAGTTCTCTGACCACTAGCTGTATCATGGTTCAATGTAATAAAAATTTCACCTTTCCACTCTGCCTTGCCAAAGATAAAGTAAGCATTGACAGCATTGCTTTCACCAGGCAAAATGGTCCTTGAAAACATTCTTTCCTGGTCGTTGAGAAGCTCATGGAGAAGCTTCATTTTTTGCATGTGCTTTCATATATTTTCTCATGTGTGCATGCACATGTACATTCTAGCTTGTAAGTTGTCTTGAAAGAGATGTTCAATGACAATTTTTACCTGATTAGAAGTAGAAAAATCTTGGACTTTGTAATGACTTCACCCTCCCTAACCACATTTTTGAGCTAACATTCACAAAGTTCAGAAGCTGATAAATTTTTGTCATGTCCTAAAGTATAAGCACAAAGATCTTGAGTTCTTCRCTTGGGCTCATTGATGTACCATGGGAATCCTTTAAGCACCACCAAGTTCAAGTATGTTTTGGAAAATTCGGTTTTAGTAGGACTCCGCTGTCAGATATGTTGTAGTTTATCCCCAATATCAAGTTATAGTATGTTTTACCAGTTATTTCTCCCCTTTGAGTCAGTGCACTAATTACCCCCTGCCTCACTCAGCTCTGATGAGAAACAGCTGGAGTGTTGGGTCCCCGCATCAACAGGCACATGGACATACTGGCATGAGCTCACCCTGAGTGAAGGGTCACAAAGATGGTTGTGGGATTGGAGCATCTTTCGTATGAGGAAAGCTGGGGAGTGCCAGGACAGTTCTGCCTGGAGAAGACAAAGCTCAGGGGAATCTTGTGAATGTGTATTATATACCTGAAGGACAGGGATAAAGAAGATGGAGTGAGGGTCTTGTTGGTGTTCAATGAACGGAAAAGAGACAGTGAGCACAAAACATTTAAAATAAGAAATGTGTCCACAGTGTGTCCAGACAGGTTATGGTGTCTTCAAGGCCTCAATGGACACAGACCTGAGCAACCTGTTGTAGTTGACTTTGCTTTGAGCAGAGGCTGGAAGTAGATGATCCCCAGATGCCCCTGCCAACCTCAACCATTCTGTGCTTCTGAAATTCTCRCTCGTACTCCTATAAGATTCTAACTTTTTTTTCTTGTTTTGCATGCCTTCATGGTCTGCTTTTTCATTGCATGCTGGTGTGATTTGTTTTGCCATAGGTCACATCTTGAGAACAGTTTGCTGAATGATTTTCTTTCTTTCACATCTGTTTATACTCTTAAAGTTAAATTCTTTTCGATAAAGTTTTCTGGTTTTTTTGGACTGAATGCAACTCATTATTCTAGAACTATTTGCTCAGTGCAATTTTTGGACTTCTCAGTGACATTTCCTTTTGCTTGTATGCATTGCCTGGCTAGTTTTTATGGTATGCAGTGTCTGGACATTTGTATACATAGAGATATCAAAGCTTTACTCTGTCTTAGGTCCTGCAGTCCCACAAAGGTTTCCAAAGAAACTCTTCATAGAGCACTTTCTGTACATTCGGATAGAAGAAAATAACCCTGTATTACTATTACTACCTAAATAAACCACATCCCTGTATCTGTACTAATATTCATTCCCTATGAGGAAGTGTCTTGGGGTGACTTTATGATCCTGTACTTCCTATGGCCTGCTTCATGCAAAATATGAATTCTGTGCCTTTAAGCTGGGTTGAGAAGCCAGGTGAACTGTGTTTGTACTTCTTCAAGGACATACACATTCTTCCGCTTATCACTGCTGCTGCGGCTGCCGCTTCTGCAGCTGAAGGTGAAGGGAGCACTTTTTCTTTTCTCTAGCCATCTCTCTCGGCTCTGTGGTTTTTTTTCAGGAGAGACGGAGAGTCAAAAAGTCTTTGCTTTTTAGCTAGCCTGCAAGAAGTTTCTTTTTCTTTTTCCTGAGACTGTGGTTTTTCCCTCTTCCTCTGGAACTGTACAGCTGAACTCCGTTCTACATACCATCACCAGAGGCCTACACCCTTGGGCATGGAGGGGGGCCACCACCGTACCCTAGCTTCAGGACAGAGCAGAGCCACACCCAGGAAAGGACTCTGAATTCATCCAGGTTTCTCCACCACGAGAGGTTTATTATCTAACATAATTAATTTTTGTTTTTTCTTCCCTTCCCCTGGTACCTGCGTGGACACCCCACCCCAGCACCTTGTTTTGTTAAATAAACAGTTTTTTTCACTTTCCTCCTAGAAATTCCTAAGGCGGGGGAGGAAGGGAGTTTTCAAACCCTATCGTTTGCAGAGGAGACTCGTCTAGTGTTCCTCCTGATTTTGTCCAAACCGGGACAGGAAGTCAGAGATTTATCTTATTGTGCCTCAGTTTATCTCCTCAGTAGTTTCATTGTCCTCTAGACTGTCATGAATTCCTGTCTTTTAGTGCTGGGGAAGTCCTTCTCAAAACACTTGAATTTAGTTAATGCTATTGATCACCTATGAAGTAATTTCCACAATGCAGTCCTTCAGAAATTGGATTGGAAGCTAGACCCGGCTCATCCTTGCAAAAACATGTTTCACAACGATGACCAGCATAACAATACTTCATCTTCTGATGCCTCTCCCTCCTCCACTCTTTTTTTTGGGGAGGGTGGGAATTGGAGGGAAGTAGATACATATGTAGAGCATGTCTTTTTCGTGCTACAGACACTTATGAAAATGCAGGGGTTTTTAATTTTCTTCCTTAATATAAGCTGACAGCTGAGCAAAACAATGAAGGAAATGGAGCCCTTCTGAGTCGTGGCAGCTGATAATTACCTTGCTCTGCACAGGGCTCTCCATAACCCCAGCGTTGTAAGAAGTGTGCTTGATTACAGTGTGTAAACCCAACTTGGTGTGAGAGTTCTGCTTCGTTAGGAAAATAGAGCTGCAGTGCTTTTGCTGATCTTATTTCCATCTCCATTTTTTCCCTTGCATGTAAAGTTAAACTACCTTTGTGCTCAAGTAGCTGCCAAACTTTTGTCCTTGGAAAGCCTTAGAGGAAAATGCATAGAGCCAAAGAATTGGTGAAATACTTGTAAAAGTGGGTAGGGTGAGGAGAGGATAACCTGGAGGACCAGTAGATGTTCTCCAGAAAAGAAAGAATAATGTCGTGATAGGATTTCTCTGGGACAATAATAGTGCTTATCATTTGAGTGGGTTTGTTTGTTCAATTCCTGGAGGAAAAAAACAAAACCAAACAAAAGCCCAATGTCTATCCCACAGAGAAAGAGTCATGATCTCCTTCTGGAGTAGGCAGTGACTGAGTACAATGATGATGACTAAAGGCCTTTTAATTTAGAAAAATGGGTATATTGGATATTGTGGCTCAACAGCCTGGCTCCAGCTAGGTGGAGGGAGAGCCATGGCGCTCCAAAACTTTCTATCAAAGTACATAGGGATTTGGGGCATGAAGGGGACTTAGCCAAAGGGATTGTTTTCACAACAGACTTTGTTGTGAAACTTTTCACAAATATCTATTTGCCAGGATGCAAGTTTTCTTCTGTCAGTGACCAAATATTTAAATTATAATTGTGTGGATTYCTGATTTTTCAGCATTCCAGAGCACATATAACGACATTTGAAAGGTATGTCCTCTCAGCTCTGACATTGTTCAGCACTCAGAAGTGAGCGTGCAACCCTGAGAGCAAAGTAGAGACTTCATCTTGGACAGGAAAATTATTCATGCAATTTTAGACCTAACTGCAGGTTTGGAATTATTTATTCTTTCATGGACTCAATGTTCAACCCTTAATGAGTTTGTGAGTGTAGCTCCACTGGCATCAAAGGGATGGTGCAAGTTTAGGGATAATTAGGGTGTATGTACGCCTTGTGATAGAGCAAGGAGATCCCTGAGCTGGGACAGACTGGGACTAGCGCACACATAGTACAGTGCAGTCAGCAGCAACTAGCTTGGGGCAGAAGGCAGATAATATCCTCCTGAGATCATCTCAGTTCCAGCAAATTCAAGCACAGATGGCAAGTGAGGGTGGGAAGTAGGAGGAGTGAATATCTCGCTTCAGGTAATGTTGCTCTCGTGCTCAGTTATAAGATATGTTGCTGCCATTTTTTGGYGGCTGTGGAGTCCTCATGGATGGGGTCAGGACTGGGTACCACTACGGCTGTTGCAGATCCAGCTTGGCTGGCACCCTACTACTAGTGTAGAAATTCCGTTAGCTTTTCAGATCTCATGCCTATGTTACACAAACTATGAAGAAAACTAGTTGTTCCTGTTTCCTCAGCCATGTGTGTCTTCAGCTGATATTCTAAATGCTGCAGTTCATTTCGCAGTGATATTCTGGATGGTTTTAAAATCTGTAGGTATGAAAACCTGAGGGGTTTTGAGCCTAGTTTTTTCTTCATTTGAATCATTAACTTAAAAAAGGTCCCCACAGCTATCTGTACAAAAGGAAAAAAAGGCTGATGTGACTGCCAGAAAATATGGAGCATTTATATGACCATTTATTCCACTCTTAAGACTCCTTTATAGTGATGGGACTGCTGTGAATTTGGTTAGTGCTGTGCTGCAGCATATTAGGTATGATAGAAGCAATGAAATGGGGCTTGTTACTCTGCCAGCCATCCATGTTCCTTCTGTTTACCTGCACCTTTATGGGGCAATGCTGGTCCTCTCCAGCCTGGTGCATTTCCCATGCCTGTATATTCAGTAGCTTCCTCTTTTTTAATGTATAGAAGAAGATTCACCACATCAAACCTATTCATAAAGCTACTCTGAACTGAATAAGTCCGCTTAAATGAAGTCACCAGAGAAGGAAAGAATGGTCAGTGCAATTACAACACGGTGAGGCAGTATTTACTGGAAATTAGGTAAAGCAAACAAAAAACTCTCATTACAAACAAATATCTAACCTACTTTTTAACATTCCTCCAAAGACAAATGAGTTTTATTTCCACCAGTGGCTAAGGTTTAAAATAAGATCTTTCCTATTATGCTGCTCATGACCTCCTTAGATCTTGTCTCAGTCATAGTGCATGGAATGGAGCATTACAGCGTTGGCTCCCGAGGGACGCTTGAGTCTTAGTTACCTTTTAAATTAACTAAACCTTTCGGAAAGATTAAACCCTTCCTATGCTATTGTGTTTCATCTGGTCATTTTATTGTTTTAGTTAGCATTTTATGTTTTACTAACTTTGATCAACATCTTCCCTGGATCAGAGCAATCATGATGACAGTTCACCACAACAAATTCTTCTCCCCTTTCTTGCCTTAGTATAGTCACTAGCCATGCTGTGAGCAGTGCACATGTGGCTCCCAATGTGGTATCTTCTGCCTTATTGTCAAATGTGCTGTTTTCCTAATGCTGAAGATATGTATAAGGTAAGGGCTGCTCGGGATGTCTCAATGAAATCCTCGCAATATTTCAATCTCATTCTCTACAGTAAATGTGGTGCAGCCCTTGACTGCATAATATATTTTATTGGCCCCGTGCCCCGGTTCTTAGGCAAGATTCACCGCTTTGAATCAAGAACAGGCAGGGAAGACGTATAGGCTCAACTGGTTTTGTAAGGCCATTTTCAGGCTTTT
Source organism: Amblyornis subalaris (assembly GCA_018881555.1). NCBI lineage: Eukaryota > Metazoa > Chordata > Aves > Passeriformes > Ptilonorhynchidae > Amblyornis > Amblyornis subalaris. Next base: position 15,151,195 of record JACAXG010000009.1, on the reverse strand, counting down.
TTGAAACTGTGCCAAAGCCTGCCTGCCTCATTTATTCCTATAGCATTCTGAGTTTTTCTGTGATGAAGCACAGTCTGCTTTCACTGTCCCCTTCCAACCTGTAATGCTATGATTCTATCACATCTGAGGATCAGAGTGTCACCAGCAGAGCAAACTCTTGCTCCTTGCCTGCATCCTCTTTCCCCTTGGACCCAGAATCCTCTACACAGTGGGCTAAATTTATCTAATATTCATTTCAAATAGAATCTAGGATGGCTGAAACCGCTTTCATAGAAATCAGATGTTCCCTTTTTTTTCTTTCATAAAAGGCCCTTTTTGAAGCCAGGGTTCAACAGCAAGATACTTGTGTGACTGCAAATCAGCTTCAGTACATGCTTTTCTATATTCCCTTAGGATAACAGTGCCTTGTGGAAGGAATTATCAGGCTGTGAGAGAAAACTTTCTAAGAGCAGAAAGTGTTGTTCTGCTTTCAGCTGATGATATTGGGGGGTGCTTAACTTGGCACCTTAATACTATTTTCCTAGTGTAAGAACAAGTTAAAATCTGACGTGCAATTAAAGCATCTTATAATTCAGCAATTATCTTCGTTTGATTGGTAAAGCAGTAACAGAGCTTAGGTAGGGAATTTTGGGAGGCCCATGGCCACTGGATAGTATATCTAACAGGGGTTGTATGTCTCCATTGCAAGCTACAGAGATCCAGGATATTTGGAACTCTGCTAGTTTGAGTTTGGGAAATGGTCTGCTTGTGGTTAGAGAGGGCAATGTAGCCTGCCAAGAAACAGGGAAAGATTCACAATAAGGTTTAGGTGGTGAAGGTTTATACTATGCAGGTAAAAACCAATGGTGTCTCAGTCATGTACAAATGAAATGAGAAAGTGTTGAATCAGACTTTATTATTTTTAACCATGGGAAACAGACACTGGAATGTGTATGGGAAATGCAGCAGAACGTCCTATAGCCCAGGAATCTGCAGAAAACCTGCTTTCATATTCTGGATAGACTGTTAAGGTAGGAGAATTAATAGCGTTAGCAGCCTCTGACAAGACACACAGCTTTCAGATTTCCTAAGTGGGTGGGTGTTAAAGCAAGGTGGATGATGGCAGGATGATTTTCAGTTTTAAAGAGAGCACCCAGAGCTCCAGCAAACAGCTTTAATAGCTCGAAGAGCTTGCTACCAAGATGAACAGCAGTGCTAGGGCTGAGGAGGAGGAATGTGGAAGGGAGGGAGGGAGAGAGGGTGGGAGGACAGGAGGAAGATGAGAGGGATGGAAGAAATATCCTGAAGATTACCATCAATCTCTGAGATTACTGAAATAYAGAAGGATGACTTGGTTGATTCAGCTTCACTTGCTGTTGGGAACCTCCTCCCCTGCCTTCCCTCACATCTGATCTCAGCTCTATGTTTGAGAGCATGTGTCAAGCACAAGGGAGAAAAGCTGCTGAATATTTTGGTCACAGTCTGTTTCTTTGCGAAAAGTACAAGATATTTTGAAACTTAAGCATGTCTCCTGGAAACACCTTTTCCCTTCCCTTTCCAAACCACATTTACTTTATTTCCAACACTTATAATCTCAACTCAGGTCAATCTAATTTTAACCATAAGACTTACTCCACTTTATCTTCTTTCCCGCTGTTCGGTAAACTCCTTCCTTCACAAATACAATTCACATTACTGCAGCAATTATGGTCTTTTCTTCCTCTGCATCAAAACCATGTAGTCAAATATTCTTTTTTTAAAGCTGCTACATTGTATGATATTGTGAACAACAAGAGTATGTCATATCTAGTTATAGTCCTTGCTCTCCAAAAACATCAGTTGCTGGTGGGTAAATATTTAAGGTATCAGAGTAAAGAATACCGCCTCTTTCAAGAGCCCCTCTCCCTGCTGGGAGGGAGCTGACTCGCCAGATACCCCAGCCTATGGTTCTGGCTGGCTCGGGGCATTGCTGCTGGTTGCATTTCTGTTCCTCCTACTGATAATAGGCTGAGGAAGAAACACCTAGAAAATGCAGATTTGATTTGGGACACTTTTTATTTTTTTTTCTTAGCCTGGCAACAACATGCATGATGAATCTGTGCTGGCACATGTTCCTCTTGCTGCCGCCCCCTCTTTGTCTGTTCAATGTCCTTGTCTATTCCTGCCTTAAACTGGGCTGCAGTATGCCATGTATGCCCTCTTACTTCCTCAGTTTTTTTGTGTCTGAAGTCACCAGGATGATGGGACTTTGTTCCTGGCTAGGGCTGGATTCAGTATTTCTGTAAAAGCAGGTCTTCTGACAACACCGGCTCTGGGCCTGTTACCACAGATTTTTGCCAGTCACTCTCCACAGTTACAGCATTAAAGTAGGAAAGTGTCATTTTTCATGCGATCTTCCCTGACTGCACTAGCTCATCTATATTTTAATCCCTCTTAAAATGGTTTTTTACCCCTAGGAGGCTTCTTTAGAAGCTCAGCCTGTGGTGGCCGGGGCCCACAGACATGCTACACAGAAGTGTAATTATGCAATGGGGCTCTGTCCTTTCTGTCACTGGCAGCCTGGTGGAAACAGGCTGTCTGAGAAAGCCTACAGATACATGAGTCAAACACGAAATCTCAGTGACTGCAGGCACTATGTATGGGCCTGGTTGCAATTCATCAGGAAACCAAGTTCTGGACAAATGCCTTGGGTTGAATGGTGTTCCTCATCCTCCTTTGTTTGCATCAAAACCAGCAGAACACTATGGGGTGGTGGTTGCATTCCCATGGGCTCAAAGCTGGATGAAAATGTACAGTGACTGGTGCCAGGTGGGCTCCCTGCACTGTCAGGGGTCACCAGACACCATGAAGGGGCCATGTGGCATGAGGAGCATCCAGGACTGCATTGCAGCAGGATGGGTGGTAGCACCATGCCACTGGGAAGGTTGCTTCATATCACCCTGGTGGTCACTTCAAGCTAGGCAGGGCAGTCTCCACATGTTGTGCCCCGAGGTGTCTGCAGAACTCTCTGCTACTCTCATGCCACTCACTGCCCAGGGAAGGCTGCAGAGAGAGGCACTTCCTCTCCCGAGCTGTGCTGGGTATAAATAGCTTTTGAGGCAAGCGGAAAGGGCTGCAGTCTTGCCAAGAGGCCAGAGCATGGAGATGGCTGGCAGGGGTGGCAGCAGCAGGCTCCCCTCTGGGCTGTGCCTCTCAAAGCCTCCTCTGTCTCAGCTGGCTCCCTTTGTGCAGTTGCTAGGTAAAGGCAGGTGTGTCAGCTGAAGTAGTGGAAATTTCTATTCATCTTATAAATAGTTTAACAGCCCGACTTGGTGAAATGTGAAACGAGCAAACATCCCATCTTCTTCTCGGAGGGCAGATCGGGATTCAGTCTATAGTGCTGTCATGTCAACTGTGTCAGTGCTGCTTTCATGATGCCAAGGCCCTATAAGTTATTCATGTGAACACAGCAAACAAAGGTTTAGCTTAACCAAGGGACGAACATTCCTACACCTGCAGCTTTCTCCACAGCTAGATGCAAAAAGTGCAGAGGTCACTTAATCTGTTACAGAAATAGACTGCACCATCTTTGGGGCAGTATGCTTTGCAAGTGTAGTAATATGACTGCAGGCAGGTCTGGGGGCTTCTGGCACAACGTCCTTGGTAGCAAGAGAAAATGTCATTAAAATCCTCATGCAGCTTGGCTGGCTTGCTTGAAATTTGCCGAGCAAAATTATAAATTTCCCTTCTAATCATGTTTATACCCTAGGCTATTAGAAGGATTTTTCCTGCTGCTAAGCCCTCACACTTCTCGTCGAACTACACTGACCTTGTTCCCTCATGTATTAAGACAGATCCTCATCAGTGGTTAAGCCTCCCTATGAGACTGCAGGAGCTTTTCAGGTCTTTCTCAGTGATTGAAGAGTTTCTGTTCTTAAAAATRTGAGACTTCACAGACTGAATTTGAAGCTATATGTCAGTTTGGCAACATATTAAATGGAGTTTATTGTAGGATTTCAATTGCAGTCAGTTTTAAAGAAAGGAGATATCTCCGTGTTATTGCCTGGAAACAGATATGTCTGAGCAAGCTTTCATATAACCTCAAAGTATCTAGTCATCAACATCATCTAGTGGTCAAAGCAGAGGGCTGTGAGTAAAGGTAACGTAGATCCCAATTCTGCCACAAACCCTTCAGCTGGACTGACTAAGCCAATCTCTTCTACATCTTAGATGATCAAATTGCCATGGGGACACTAAGAATAACACCCACAAAAAAGCATGATGTGCTCATTAGGTGGAAAGGAGTCTGTAAGAACAAGTTTTTGCTTTCTTTTGTTCCCATTTGTTCTTGTTAATCAGGTGGTGGTTTACAATCAGGATTATGCTGATCCATAGCTGATCTGTGCTCCCACCTCCACATGGAGATGAAGACACCGCAGCGGCCCTGGGCAGCAGTTACAGACAGTTACTGCAGTGACAGTGACTGAGCGATATTGTCTGAAACCAGACCAGCACCACATTTGTGTGTAAAACCAAAGACATCCTTTCAGATGACTGGCTTACTGGTGAATTATAATGCCTTATTCCCATTTGCTGTCTCTCTGAATAGCTGCTTCTGGAAGGGGGTGTCTTGTAGCAAGCCAAAGGAGGGTGCTCTGATGAGAAGCCAAATGGGGTATGTGAAGGAAACCCAAGCCATTAAATACCATCTTATGCCTCTCCTGCATTTTTATTTTGTTACACACACATCCACAGAAAAAGAAAAATTCAGCTTTGTCAGGTTAGCTGTTGCTCTTAAACCCATATTTGCCTGTAATCTGATTATATTTGGGTAAAAGGAAATCAATCAAAATTAAGAGAGATGAAAATGCTCAGCACAAAGCTGGTGCTTTACCCCTTAACATGTGATGTAAGCTGTAAGTGAGCCTTGCTACCTTCCTGGGTGATTGGTTAAGTAAGCAGAGCAGTCATATTTAACAGATGTAGGAACAAGAAAGCCTATAGCTACAGCATGAAGGGGGAGGATAAACAATTTATAAGTACTTGTAAGTGATGATGGCACAGCTCTGAGTCGCTGTTCTAATTTACTGCTCGCTGCTTGTCTCCCCCGCAAGCTTCAGCCAACAGATTGCAGGGCCATTGCATTTTGAGCTCTGTGCAGTCTCAGACACATGCTGAGGGCTATGCTGTATGGTCGACACTAGCGTTTTTGAGAGCATACACGAATAGCCTCACTAAATTCAGTGGGATGCTTTGCATAAATACTCACTCTGTATGGCTTGTATTGCATAGTGCTTACGAGGTGAGGCACTTAACCACAAAAGTTAGCAAAGGCATAAAAATACTACTGCTTTTTATACAGAGCTACTGTAGATCATTGGCCTCAAAAGTTCTTGGTTTTGACATGATAGATGGCTGGCTCCCAAGTGTACTTACTACTGTTGTGGAGTGCAATCTGATACAGGATGGTAAACAAGATTTTATTTGATATACAGTATTGTAAGTGAATTCATGATTTTCAAATTCCCTTTTCTATTGGTCTAACCAAGCACAGTGTTTTACGTCGTACAAATAATTACTGATGCGGACCTTTCAAATGCACGTTAATAAGGTATTGCTTGAAAGTGTCACATGGTCTCAATTAATTAGATGCAGGAATCCATTTCTTGTAGGATTCCTCATCACCTGAATGGAAAAATAAAGATTTTTTGAGGAACTATGTGCAGATCAAAGGCACTCTTTGAACTGTACCTAAGTATTGGTTAGGTCTGGGAAATGAATTGTTATGGGAGGTGTATTTAACTTTAAGTGAATATATATATATCTTAGACCAGAAGAAAGGAAATTGTAGTTTCCTTAGAACTTCAAAGGGAGGAAACTTTATAATGAAAAACTAATATATATCTTCATATAGCTCTTCAGATTTTGTGTCTCCTGCCTTTGTGTAATCTTGCATCAAAGGATACCTAGGTTACTATTTGAGGGAAGCCATCAGCAAGGAAAGCAGCACAAGCTATGGAGGGAGTGAGAAACAGAGAGCTATCAAAAGGATTTGGGATTGATGAACAAAGGATTGAATAAATTATGTTTTCCCATATTAAACTTTTATAGTTGAAGAACAGCTTTAAGAAGTTGTTTAGACATGTTGTGTGACCTGGTGTGCTGGCTTGGCTGTAAACCAGCAGGGAAAATTAACCSCACACCGAATACCTCGAGAGATTTTAGGTCAAAATTACAATTTTAATAAAAAAGGTTAAAATAAATGCAGTAATACAGAAACACGGGCTTAAACAAACCGACAGAGTCACGGTACAACTTGATACCCTGTTGACCTGGGTGGTAGCTGTGCAGTCCAGTTAGGCACTGGTGCTGCAGGAAGGCCTGGTAGTCCAGTCCCAGTAGTGGAGTGGAGTAGCTGAGTCCAATTCTGAGGAGTGGAGTCCAGAGTGGAGTCCCAAGAGCAGAGTCCCGTTGAGTATCCCGAGGGTATCTTCTCCAATCCAAAACCCTTGTTTTATGCTGTGTTTCTTGGCTGGCACTTCCCCCAGGGGCGGGGACTTTCACAATGGAAGAGGATCTTCCGGGTGTTCTATTGGTTGCTTCGGTAATGAGCTTGGAGGAGCCCTAGGGTCCTCCGAAATGTTCCCGAGGGGTTCAGGCTAATTAGTCAGGCTGGGTGGTGCTAATGGGCCATTAGCTGAGATCAGATAATCAGCTGGGTGGTGCTAATGGGCCATTACCTGAGATCAGATAACCAGGGTGGGTAGTGCTTCCTATCGGTTGGAGTGCTTATCTCAGTTGAGATAAGGAGTCCCAGGTGTGTAATTATGAAATTTATCCAGCTTTTGTGGGTGGTAATAGAATATATAACTAACCCAGGACACCTGGTTACTGTAAAAGTTCATAAATATTCATATATTATCAAATCTAATAAAATTCCTAAAAATCTGAAAACTTCCTAAGAAATCCATATATGCATTCAGCAGGTACCATGGAGGTGGTAATGAGATCATTCTCAAGGGAGAAGAATGAGGTAGCCAAGGCTGTGTATCATCTGTACAATAAAAGTACAAGTTTAAGTTTTGAAAATTCAAYGTCTCCAATAAACCACTTTCTAACAGAGATTATTCAAATAAGTTAATTAAAATCATTTTGAATTCTGAATGAAAACTTCAGTGTGCCAATGGGAAGTTTGTGTACAGAAGAAGGAGGTAATATTCATTTAAGGGATCATTTGCTAGGGATTGTTTGCCAAGCTTAATTGGTTGTTATCTTTATTTTGCATTTCACTCCAGCTCTTCCAATGGTTATTTATTTTGTTGTTCCAAGTCTGTAACAGCAACTTAAGATACATATAAATACTCAGAAATCACTTAGCTGATAAGTTACTAAAGTGACTTTAGGGTTGCTTGAAGTTTTGTGCATGAAAGCCGAAGTCAAATAGAAACTACATAACACAGAAGAGTTTTTATTCTGCTGTTCAATTAATTCCAACAAACACAAAAATCTTATGCAGAGGTATGTGAGAAATGCTCCCCTTCCTACAGATGCTTTTTTGTATATGAAAATACAGATTTCTCTTATACCATTGAGGCCAAGTTGGTAAGCAGCAGTAGTACTCAAACCTGTTTTCCTATGGATTTTTGTGTTAAAGTTGAGCTCATAGATAGCATCTGTTATGACAAATGAAGTAAGAACTCTCATTTTAACCTTTTCCTCAGTGAGACTGTCATTGAGTTTCTCAGCCTTCAATTTCTTTCTGAGAATTTAATACATTTGGGATATTTTGCCATACATCAAAGGTGGTAGAAAATCAGCAGTGGATTCAGAGATTATTAAAGGAACTAACAGATAGACATTGGCATAATATAATCCTTATTTCTTTCAGCAACTGGACAGCAACAGGTAACAAAAAAAAGATACTTTGGAAATATTCCCCTCCTAAGTTACTTCTTGGTGTCTGAAACAAAATCATGCGCCCCCAAACTTCAGAGACCACTTGTAAAAATTGACCGAGTAGTTCTTAAGCATGCTTAGTAAAAGTGTTACAGGTACTGGCATGGAAATACTGCTTTAAAGAAAGAAAAAAATATGCTTGATGGTCTTTACCAGAGAGAGCAGAAGAAAGCCAGGCCAGCCCACCAAAGAAGGCTGCTATGTTGAAGGTACTGACAGTACGATTATTAAGCTCTAACTTACCAGTAACAAGTTGTGCTATAAATAAGAATTGTATTCTTATTGGTGATCTTATGGTATGTCTTCTGCATATTCCCTCTACCAGCAGTAAATGGGACATTTTTAACTTGCAGAGACTAAAGTTAACATTATTTTCTTGTTACCAGAAAAGGGAGAGAGGTACACACTTATCATTGTCAGTACGTCATAATTCGCCATTGGGAACATGATGTGGCACCCTCCTAGTCCTTGTGGAATGCAGTGACTATTTTGGCACCATACATGTTCCGGTTCCTACAAAGAACTTAAAAGACAGATGGACTGTATTCCTGAAAATGTGTATTTGCCATTCAGCTATTTGGCTGTAAAGAGAGCTCAGTGGTTCACGAGAGAAGATTTTCTATCTAAAGCCTTTTTTCCTCTCCCTTCTCTGTCCATGGTGTTACACAACAAGCCAATATGGCCCGAGGTCACAGAACAGAAGAAAAGGGACTCCATCCGCAGTAGGCAGCAAACTCTGTCTCTCTGAGAAGTGTGTGTTGTAGCAGCCTAATAGGCATTCAGTCATGTGTAGCTCCTGCTACCTGCAAATCTCTGTTTTAAAATATCCTAACTGTAACACTACAAAGCTTTAGAACAAGTCAGTTTGATTCTGCCTTCCTTGACTCCATAGAAATCTGTGCAAAGCATCTGTTTAAAACCCTGCTATCTTAAGGGCTTTTGTTTTGTGCACAAATCACAGAAGAGTCTGTGATGTCCCCTGAACAGAATTTCATGTTTCTGCCTAATCTGTAAGACATTCCTCTTCTGAGGATCTCAGCTGAGTCAGAGGTCCACTGAGATTTATGGCTTAGCATGGACACAGGAAAGACAGAGAAAGGGGATATTGTGTCCTGCTGTACTGCTTCTTTCAGACGAGCCAGATCATTTCTGGAAACTGGGACAAGTCAGGCCAGGCATTAATAAAGCTCAGAGCTGTATCACAACCTTATGAAGCCCCTAGTTCTGCTGCTGAGCAGCTGCAAGGGGAGCCGGATCAAAGGCAGTGAACATTTGTGTGCTACAAGGAGGAAGGCAAGCCGCGCTCCACTGAGACGCAGCTGTCCATGCTAAACAGGATTCCAGTTTTGAGGAAGCTATTTCCTTTGAATGGCTTAGGTCCTAACATAATTGTTCCAAAGGTTTAGAGGATGCCTTGCATGGCTTTAGATATGAGAGGCCAGCTCTGTGGTGCTCTGAAGGAGAAGGAGGTGAAGCACTCAATCCTTTTGAGTGAAAAATTTTTAAGTGCTCACTGATAATAGCAAAGGGCCGTGGAAATGGCTGTTTGCTTTGGCACCAAACAGAAATGTTATTGATGCAAAGAGAACAGAGCTTTCTCCAAATTTTCTTCTTCCTTGATTGCATGAATATTATATGGCTGAAGGCTATATGCTAAAAACACTTAATATACTTTAAAACACACCCAGGCCTACAGGATTTACTTGCATTTGAAGCAAGACATAACTCACTGTCAGTCCTATCAAAGGATGACCAAAGACATCACTAGGTGAACTGATTATGTTGCTTTTGGCAAGTATATGTTCAAGTCAGTTAGTCATAGGTGTCAGTCTAGTTCTCAAGATGTCCTTGGGGTATGGTTGAGATATACCATGAACTATATTCTTACTGGTGGTCAAATCTGAGGTGAAAATCTGTATATTCAACATTCAGAATAGCAGGCATTCTCTTACCATCATAACTCTTACTACATAGGGCTGGGTCAGATGACTGTCCAGACAATGTAAAGACAACAGTTTGGGAATAACATTGAGGACTTTATGCACAGAATTCTGGTGAAATTCTGGCTTGGTGAAAACAGAATGACTCCCTTTAGTTTTATCTCATCTTCTATACTGAGTCATAAGGAATGAAAAAATAGTGCCACAAGGTCAGTTCCTGCTGTAACTATTTAAAGGTATGTATATCTCATGAGTTATGTTCTTTCCATTGTATCAGATCTTGTTTTTAAGAAGTTGTACACTGAATACTCTGATGCCTGGTGAACTGTGTGCCTGGTCTATCTTTTTTTTGGCAAACATTCAAAGCATAAAAAAATTGTCAGTGTTTCTGGTAGGCTGATGAAATCAATGCTGATCCTTGACATCTTTATTGATTTTGACTTACCACTTCACAAATCATTTTACAGAAAAGCACGAGCAACAAAAAACAGCACATACATTTGCTAAAATATCCTGCTATATACAGTAGATATGGAACATTGCAGACAAAAATAAGTTAAGCTGGGGTCATATGTCCACCTACTATTTTCAAGGAGTAGAGTAAAATTCAAGAGTAAACTGATGAGCAAAGACATCTCAACCACATGGCAAAACTGGATTACTCCTATTAACGGTAATTGTTATTTTTTTTGCATGCCAGAATTGACACAATTGATAGAACCTTTCGGTCTTTTCAGTAACAGCACTTGCAGTAGGAAAAGTTACTAAATAATAAACAGGTGGCAAGAAATAGCATTTTCTTCATTCCTGCTCCATGCATTATTTTATGTGATGCTAACAAGCTCTAGCTCCTACATTGATGATAACAAAATAATGCTGTAAAARAATAAAATAAAACCAACAAAAACAGTATGTATCCTGGCATTAGATTTCCTTCCTGTTATTTTCCTAAATATTTCTCCTCTCTCCTTTAGGTACACACAATGAACCTTTAAAAATGTAGAGCTGCCTTCAAAATTGCTATCGTCATCCGGATCAATTTGGAACAAAGTCCTGTCTCCCAATCTATTCTAATTTCAGTGTACACACTCTGCTGGCTGGTTGCCAGCATGAAGCTCAGGAAATGATAAATACCCATTTAGTCACAGAAGCGCAGATTTCCCTGGGCTGGTAGGCTGGGGCTGTTTTAATATTCTCAAACTTACTGCACGTTTACACGCTCACTAACGTCACTCAGTGTGATATTTAGAAGCTGGGTGTAGCAATGACACATGGCGGGGAAAGGACAGGAGTTGCACATCCTCTTCAAAATGTCTGAAACTCAAAGTCTTGTTTGTCTGCCCTGAGTTGATAGCCTTCCACCTCAMATAACTGTACATAGCATGAATAGAAAATTAGGTTGGACTAATCTAATTAGAAACAAGCTGGCCACAGCCAGCTACTGTGAATCTCAAAGGTCTTATGAACTGGTTATGATAAGTATTTGACATTTCTACTGGGTACTAAATGTAGCTCTCAATTGTTAAAAAAGTGCAGCATACTGTGCAAGGAAAATGGGCTGTATGCACTGACTTGGATGCTTATTGGTTTGGTGGTTTGTTTTTTCTTTTTTTTTTTCTAAATTGCTACAGAGATGTGCTTTTCTTTGTGCATCTGGGATATTTCCAGAAAAGGGATGAATTAACAGCTTTGGATGATTTTTCTGTATACTTAATTTTTACATCCTTCTCCCCAGTTATTTGAAGACTGGATCTTTTGAAAAGGCTGAATCTAATGTCAAAGCAAATATTTTCCAAAGTGGTTTGAATTTTTTTGGTGCTTCACTTGCTGGTATGTTAGGTAAACATCAGCTTTAACAAATCCTGAATAAAAGCTGGCAGACTGCAATGCAGGCAACCCTAAAAAATGGAATAAGGTTAAGCTCAGATTTTTCATTTACATTAGCAAGTCATTGAAAGAACAAAATACTTGGTTAAAAATAATTATGAATATTTAGCTAATTTCATAGTCAAGAAAGATCTCCAGAAGAAACTCAGAGCCTTCTAATATATCTGTTGTGCAATGACAGTGTTAAAAACACGTTCCTGTTTTCACCAGCGTTAAATACAAACATAGGCGTTGGCTACCTGGATGATATATGGACTGGATTCTTTGCTGCTCTGTGTTTCTTTGTTTGCTAAAGAGGAGACTGTCACGACCCTTATCTCAGTTTCTGGGTGGGGGCCTAAGTGATGGACTCCCCTCAAAAGAGTGTGGAAACCTGTGGAGCGGTGGCATCACCATTGTCTCAGAGACACAATTAAAATAGTAGACACAAGTGCACAGCTTGCTCTGTCTCAGTGCTGGCTGTATGAAGAGATCTGTGTTGGGGCCATTACAGTTAGAGATCTACGATGCAATGTCTACAGGTGAGCTGGTTTGTCTTAAGATTTATTTTAGACAACATGACCTGAATCACTCCTAAAGTGTCTTTATCTGTTGATGGGAGCCCAGGAACAGTTGTTCATACATACACGCCTACATGATAGACGAGTAAAGTCAATGAAATGAATCCTATGTCTGATTTCTGTTTAGGGAATAATAAAAGGCAACTACCTTAAAAATTCTGGATTTGTTACTTAAATTGTTTAACTAGAGATTTATACAAGATGATAGAGAAGTTTTAGTTTCAAACCTCCTAACAAGACATTGCTAAAATGAGTTTGCTTTTTGGAAAGTTAACATTTAATAAAACCATAACTCTGAGCATAATGTGCCAATAGAACAGTTTGGACTGAAAATAGGTTCCTAATGTTTTAAACAATGAATATAGGCTTCATAAGCATTCTTAAATTAACTGACTTGGGAATACAGAACAAGTATGTAGACAGACCAAAGCAAAGAAGAAATCCCTTCTAAGTGTTCTTTTTCCTGTTTCTATTGAGGTAACAAGTGTTTTCAAGTATAGAATGCTAAGGATGTGACTTGGTTAAGAAGCTTACTCGATAATTAGTATTAACAAGTTTTAAATTTATATCTTGCTTTGTTCTGTGCAGCATATAGTATTCTTCCAGTATCTCATAGACTAATTTAGAATGAACCTAATTAGAAACACGAGTTTAGCTTGGTCATCCTTATCTCCAGCTCCCTCTTTTTCTAACAATCTACCAGAGTTACCAGTTTCAATTGTCAAAATTCACTTGCCACACATGAAATCTATTTTATATGCCACCTTTTCACTTTTGTGCAATTCAAAGGTTGTGAATGGACCTGAGCTTGGAGACTGCCAGCTAGCTGCACGACCACAGCCATTCTGCGGCACATGGGATGGTGTGCTTGTCAAACCTCAGAGTGACACTTGGGCACTACTGCAACCTGGACCTTGGCCTGGGCCTAAATATGTTGTGTGGAAATAATTGCTCATTAAGTTCTACTGTAAAAATAATTAACAATAATAATGACAGAAGCAAATGGTCATTTGCTTTGTAGAATGTCTGTATTCCCTAATAAATTAATCTCTGAAGTGTTGTGCTACACTATATTTTCTGGTTCTATCACATACCAATTTTTTGTCCTTCTTATAATGAATAATCAAACGGGCACAGTGTATTAACAAATATTACCATTAGCAAATAAGAGAAAGAAGAGAAGTTGTTCTTATCTCAGAGAAAAGGAAATGTATTTTGGGAATGAAGTAGCTAAGATACAATAAATTAGGTTTAACTGCCACACGTATCTGTACAGACATGTTTGTGCTTCCTAAGTATTGGTCTGTGAGCCATTGCATCCTTTCTCTAGTAATATGGTTAAATTCCAGGGTTATCTTATTTTTTTCTTCCTCTTCAACATAGGCATAAAGGTTTCCTTGAATGTTATATTCTCCAAGGTCAGCAAAACATTGTTTTCTTTCCGTGATCTGGGAAGGAAAAACATTCCTGGCTCTTAAAAATGTGTATTGTCTACTACTGGATTTGCAAAAGAAGTGTAACAAAATCTGTGTGAACTAGAAGAGTTGTTTTGCATCAAAGCTATTTAAAACACAAGCCGAGTTAATAATAACAACACTTTTTTTAGATGCACAGGAGTGCATGTGAATAGAAAGCACAATTCAATACAGGGACTTACAGGAAGATTACTTCAATATACACATTGATCCCTGGTGGAGATAACACATGTGTAGCTGTCCAAGCCTAATGTCTTTTTAGTGTACGTCTCCATCCTGGCATGAATCAAACCACACCATGTTTTGCTGTTCCCTGTTCATTCCACTGAGAGGGAGCCCAGGGAATTTCTGGCTGAATTGCACAAATAAATAAAACTTRGTAGTACTAATTCCAATTTACAATGGGAGTGGCAGTCTGTTTGCTTACTAAATTTCAGGATAAGTTTTCCCTAGACATTTCATTTGCTGAAAGTAAATTTCAAATCTGCTTGCAGGAGGGATACTGTAATCCTGTGTAGTAAATATGCTTGTAGATGTTCACTTCAAAATTGCACTCATCTGGTGTTTTGGAGAAGTGAGAAAAGCTATGCTAACTCTTTGCACCAATAGTAAATAACTTTCGTGGTTGTTTCCTAGATAAAGGAACAAAGTCTAACACTTTCCCTCAATTACTTCTGAGTTTGTAATTAAATCCATATGAGAAGAACTGCTTGTTGGATTGAAGAAAGTGTTAATGAACACAACTCTAATTTCCTGGCCAGTCACTGTTTTCCTTCCCTTGTGCACCAGTGGCTATTCCAGGGATCACTGCCAGATCTGCAGCCATGTCCCCTAGGGCTTTGGTCTTGACACATCTTTCAAAATAAACAGAACAGAGGATGTGGACAAATGAATCAGTTACGCAGAACCAATCRAAGTTTTGGAAGCACCACCACCCCCCTGTGGGTCTTCTTGAGTCTTGGAATCTTACTTTTGCTATGTACCAGGGAATAAGAACGATGCGGTGAGGTAGAGCTTAATTCCCACCCTCACTTATTTTGGGATCTTTCTGACTAAACCCTCAGCTTGATTAAAGTGCGAATTCTGCTGTACACTACTTTAAAGTTATCTTAAACATTCCCATCGCCTTAATGAAGCTGAAATCAAGCCTGTAGATTGGCATCTCAAAGGAAAATGTGGGCACTACAATAGATATGATGTGGGTGAATCAGTAGGTGTCAGATTGTTGAGTCCATAATGAATAATTATCTCAGCATAATTATTCTATGTGCTGTTTTTTGGGCAAGATGTAAAATTCGGGTCCTTTTGTCTCTCGGTAATTAAAACCACATCTCTTATGTGATTGCACCTTACAAAAGAGTCTGTCTTTTGGAGAATATGGTCTGCTAATAGTATCCAAGGCTGGATAAGAACTATTATACTGATCATGAGAATTGGCTGTCCTATATAATTTTCTCTTCTAGCATCTCTGATACTAATTTTTGAATTTTCATTCCAGTTTATACATGTATTTTATAGAAGAAACTCATATGTTATACTTCCTTTGATGTATTTTTTTAGTTTCATATGTATTAACAGGGTTTTGATACTGCTCCTGGATCASAGTTGATGTAATTTTGGGTTCAAAAATCTACTGCTGGATTTCAAAAGCAACTGGATGAATTCATGGGATAAAAATACCTGAAAGTGCTAAACACAAAGGCACAAGTTCTGTTTCAGGAAATCCTTGGGTTGTAAACTGGTAAAAAATGGGAGAATATTTTTAAGATATAGTCCTGAATGTTCTCTCTGCTCTTAAACTTTTCCCCCAATATCTGCTATTGACCACTGTCAGAACAATACCTGGAGCTATACATATTTTCTATTTTGTCCAGAAAGGCCATGCTTAGTTTTCTATGTAATATACTGTAACTGCTGGAAAGAAATGCCCCACCATTAGGACTTCTCAGCAAGGCATGGATGCAAACCTGTTTTTCAAAAAAAAAATTGAAAATATAAGTAGATTATTTTCTCTTGAAGCAATGTTACATGGGGTATATTTTTCTATAGAGATATTCCTGTTCTATTTTATTACCAAAATGGGCATCTTATCAAAATGTCTTGTACTTTCCATAAGTTATGGTGGTTTTTTGGACATTATTCCTTGGCCGGCTCTTGGAGCTATTATGGGAAATTTGATGCAGAAAAATAGTTTCTCATGTTCCATCCAACTTTTTCAGCATATCCTCTTTTGCATTTGCTAGGTGCCAATGCAATTATTTTGAGTGGAAGAGTCACAAGAAAACAGACTTAGATGAGGCATAGCTAAAACTATTTTCATGCATCTATTGCAGAGATAACAGTTAAAGGATACTTTTGTGAAGAGCAGTAAGTCTGTCTAATTAAAACTGGATTATTGACCTGCTGCTCAGAATCAGATTAAAGAATTGCCTTAGTGTGCAGTGACAAATTGGGATTTTTCTAAAATTTTTCCTGTCATTATTTAGTGATTGTAAACAGTAAGGGCTGCTTTTGGCTTTACCTTTGCCCACAGATTATGCCTGTGCTGCCTGTCGAAGTGTGACTTTGAGATAAACACTCTTTTTTCTTCTGGCAAAATTGGAGGAGAATGGATAGAAGACATGAAGCATCCAATTCTGAAGTCAGACACAAAAACTAGGAAGATGGAGATGACATCTACCTGACRTTTTTCTGTCTCCATAACTTGGATGTGATAGAAGAGGAGAGTGCTGCTTTCATGAAAAAACAGCAGGGAGAAGACAGCAAATGAACTGTGAAGACCATGGCTTGGCCGTTCTAGTGGCAATTAGGAGATGAGAAGAAAACCACTAATTACTCCATGGTTGGTATCTGGAGAAAGAAAATCTTCATGCTTGAGCAATGCAGACATCAGCATCTCATGTGAAGCTATGGTAACTTGCTGCATTTTCTTGGTGACAATATGTGATGAGATGGCTTTAAACAAAACAACAGTTATTTATCCTGGCTGAAGGATAAATATATTGACTGATCAATGGCAAATGCAATTTTGAGCTTATCAATAAGTTATCAAGATAGCTGTGTCTGGTTAGACTATGACTAAACAGGAAACTTGAGGCACTGGAACTAATGTTTCAGACTGTGTGAAAAGTAACCAGCATGTATACCCAGGTCTTGAACCTGCTACCATGTTTCAAGAAGTGAATAATAAAATAAGAAATCTATTATATGTAATATATAATATAAACTTTAGTATATTCCCGTGTGTCTCCTGGGCTGGCTGTGGAAGTAGGGAATCAGCTCAAGTCAGTTGTGGTCTGCAGCGAGCTACCTATGGGGCTCAGGTGTACCCTGTGCTGATCAAATTGCAAGACCTGGGCTTGCAATGAGACATTATCAAAATAAAGAGACATGTCATGTGCTTGGAGAGGTACAGAATAAGGCAGTTCTCAACCAGGAGGCCGAGGTATTTTTTTCTCCTGTGTTTGCCAAGTGCATTTACACGTGGAGTTCTTGGCTGCCACTTGCACAGACTTCCCTCGGAAACATTTTCCATCTGTCATGCTCACATGCAAAAAAGCCCCTGGAGATTCCACCCTCATCCCTGAAATGGAACCTCTCTTTGCCTCTTACAGCTTTCAGCAAGACTTTCATAAAAGAGACGGAGAGGAGAGGAGAGGAGAGGAGAGGAGAGGAGAGGACTAGCAATCCTCCCTTTATCTGCAGCACTGTAAGCTCCATCAGCTGCTTCATGCAGACCTACTAAGAATTAAGAGTCACAATCTGTGGAGGACAGTCATATAAAGTGCAGCTAGGAATTCTTGACACTTTCGTCTCCTATTGTTAGCATGTGAAATACCAGCCACCTTCTTCACAAAAGTAGCAGAAAATACTTTTCAATATGATTTTTAACAGCATTCCCTCTTATAATACATTACTCACATCAACAGCAAAATGGAAAAAAAATCATTGAAAAAATATATGAGAGGATAGGCATCCTCAGCCTCATCAGTGATGACACAGGGCAAATACATGGCTCTCTTATGTCTTCTTTTTTTAAAAGTGTAATTATTTTGCAAATAGACCATTCTCTTGTATAATGATTGTGATTTTCAGAAGACAATCTTTGGACAGCACTTTATAATTTGTAAAAGACATATACTGAATAGACATTAGGATAACGAGATCATTTGTACAAATGGGGTCTTCCTTTAATAGAATTTCCTTGATTTAAATTTCTGCTTCATGTACTATGTGAAAGGAAGCTGCATATTCAGAAAATTGAGTGGTAAGGCCTGTTGAAAAGACTGGCTGCTGTGCCTATCACTGACAGTGAAAATCTGAAATTTCTGTTGTATTTTAGTTATATTTTGGTGATAGGTACATTTAAAATTATCTTTAAATATAAGTATATTGGCAATAAGTCTAGCTTTTATTTTTCTGAAGGATTTTTTGGCCTTTCCTGTCTACCCTCCTAACTCTACAAAAGCCATGTCTCTCAAGGCACTGGAAAGAACAGGTTAGCACATTTTCCATGCAGAAGTATTGAACTGCTGCCCAATAACTGGGCTTCTTCAGCTCTCCTGCCCGACACTACACAGTGTGAGAGGCTATGGCTGAGTTGACAAGGCTTTGTTGTGTCTCATTATAATAAAAAGCACAATCAGCTGGTGCAGTGAAAAAAAGATAGGCTTATCAGGGATAAAGAAAACAAGTTGTTCAGAGGGAAATGATCCATAAATGTTTGTGATTGAAGTCTTTAAGAATTACTTGTAGGAGAAGAAAGGAATTGCATAATAAATTTAACTCTCTGGTTGGTTCTCAGAACATGAGTGAATTGGGGCAAAACTATCCTGGGAGCCAAAATACACAAATGCTGATTGTGCTCTTTGGCAGGCCTCTTCAATCTGTTTTTTCTGAATTGAATGCTACCAACAATTCATTCTGTATTGGAAGAAAAAGAAGGTGGCAACCATATGAAAGTATCCTTTCTTTGGAGAAGACAGAATATGAATTGGAAAAATTCCTTTGAGACCTCTCCCCTCATCAGTTCAAAAAATGAGTACAAATCTAATGATATTGTTAACGAAAAACATACAAGCATGAGAAAGTACTCTCAGTTTACCAGAACCAGGCCTGTTGCAGAGGCCATCATTGTGTTCTTCTCCACATCACTTTTCAATATATTTCAGTTGTTGCTGTACACTGTTATCCAGGATCCATGCTTCACCACAGGGGTGACTGCAGTGCTGTTTTGGCTGAGGAATTCATGGTTTGCAGGGATAAAAGACAAAAGGATAGCAGAAAATGGCAAAAAGGCAAGATAAATCTTGTGGTGCCCTCCGATCTCCATGGTCTGCTGTCTGCCAGCAATAACCCCATGCAGAGTGGAGATGCACACACATGAATATACACTGCCAGTTTCCCTCTTCTTCCCTGCAGTTGGCTTTGCCATGCCACCTGTCCTCATACCACAGGAAGATAATCCTCATTCTTAGGCTTGCAGAAAGGGGGGGGATGAGGGAAGGAAAAGTAGGCTGCTGTCAGGATGTGGGGACAGAGGGGTTCTGTCAGGTGATCCCACAACTTCCCCACAATAACTGTCTCACTGTGCCCACCCCAGCTCGGGGGAGACTGTTGGTCACAGATCAATATGGGCAATTGCACAGGATRTGTTACACCACGTCTGTCTGATGGACAAACTGCCATGGTAATTGCCTATCCACATATTATACACACAGGGACAGATAGATTCCTGCTGAGCAACCAAGGCTCTGGTCAGAGGAGGATGAGAGACAGAAATTCATATTTATTTGTATCTATATTTATAGACATAAAAGGCTGATGCCATGTCCTTCTGGGTGCCAGAATAGCTTATTATGGTCACAGGGCTGAGGTTACATCATATTTATATTCTAATATCCTGGTTTTAATGGCTAATAACATTCAGAAACTTTTCTCTGATCCAGATGTGGTTTCTGTCCAAATGTAATTTTATTTGGAAAGTTTGAAAAAGAGTGGTTCTTGGTTGTTTTCTTTTTTTTCCTCCCCCCCAATTATTCAGATCTGTGCTTTGATCATAGGCTGCTGAAAAAAGGGTTTGAGTCAGACTAAATCCACCTGCTTTCTGTCAGGGTATGCCCAGGGAGAGGCATCAGCAACTCTTCTGTTAAAACGTCATCCAACTTATGTACATCAGGACTTAATTTCTGTACAGTAACAGAGTGTAGAACAAAAAATATCTCTGCCAGAGAAAGCAAAAGAAGTGAGGTCACTATGAGAAAAAACAAGGAATGTGGGCGAAGAAGGAAAGTGTGGTGTGCTATATCTGGGAATTCTGAGAAAGATAGTAAGGGAGGACAAAAGGGTGAGTTATGCATATCTCTGATCAAAAAGGCATTACTATGTTTTAGTTGCTTCTCATTTTTCTCACCGTCTTTTGGCAGTTGCTTTGCCTTCTGGGAAGGCTCATGGCCTTATTTTGTTTCTGTGAATGTTTTCTGTCAGCTTATGGTGAATGTTTCTTGCACTTATTGGCTGAGTTCCTTGCAGTGTATCTCCAAGGGCCACACGGGTGTCACAGAGTCGTGTATTTTCTCTAGGTTACCAGCATCACCCTCACTGACTCAGGGAACAGGGCTTTTGTCTCTCTTGTGCAGTGCTACTTGGAATGCATTTGCAAATTTGTATTTACTTTTTTTTCTTTTTACTGAAAAGGGGGCAGATAATGATCCATGATACTACACAATCTTCAGTAAGTACAGACAAGGTTGAGACATTTCAGTATTTTTTTTGCAAGTACTGCATGTGTGCCATTTCCTGTCAGCATCCTTGTTCTTAAAAAAATGTTGCCCTCACTGTTTCGCAATGTGGATGTTTTAACTCCTGCACTACTCAGGGCATTCCTTCTGCTGCTGGCTCAAGTTTGCTTATGGTTTTAATTAAATCCTTTCTGAACATTTTCTGACTTGTATGAATGGGTTTTTCACTGCGTATGAGTATTGCGTCATTGCTGAAATGACACGATCTTTTTCTAAAATGTGTTTTTATTCCCTGTCATCAACTTGGTGTGGCCACACAAACCATGTACATTCTGTCCTTACTTAAAATTACTTATTATCTGACCAATCTCAACACCTCTACCAATTCACTCTAGTCCAGAGGTTATACAAACCCTACAGCTGACTTTTGCAACCTCATATTTGGAATCAGGACCATGAGAACACCTTTGCTTGAGCTTCTAACCACCACCTGCAGATAACTTTTCCATATCTCCGGAAACTTAATTATGCATTGTAATTGATTTGGAGCCTATGAAGAAGCGACATCATTGTGAAATGCGATATTACAGATTGTATACTTTTAAAGTCCTGCACTACATTATTGTCTCTGATGAAGGGAAAAGAAAGTCTTTTCTGTCTTAGGAAGTTATTCCCAAAGTCTTAATAAGTTATTTGATTTATTTTTTTTGTTAGCCAATACTGCAGAGTCTGAGGATATGAAATCACTTTTTTTTCCCCTGAAAAGAGATCAGTGAAAACTGGGACCTATGGATATTCCAAACATTTGCAAACAAACATATGTGAGGAAAGAAGGAGCACCACCTAACACTGTTTTTAGGTTGCTTTTTATCAGTGTTTCCAGAATACCATATTTGGTGCATAGTTATGCAGCTGGACATATGGCTTACTGTGAACAAGAACTTGCCCTTTTGAAATCCCCAAGTGAAAGATGAAGCAAGAGGTTGGTGTGGTGATCCTGTCTAGGAGACAGGAGTACATTGAGGAGTGAGTGATCCATGAAACGGTTACCCTAAGTAGGCACAGACCTGTACTGTGCTGCACTAAGCTGTCCGTGTCATTCACAAACCCTTCGGCTGCAGGACAGCCCACCAGCTCACTGCAATGGAAGAGCCTGCAGGCAGCTTCCCCTCAGTGCCAGTGATTATGCCTCCTGTGTGGCCTCGCCTTTATCTAACAGCACAGTGAGAATTTCTCATGGGAGCACCATTTCTGTTTGACTGTAGAAATGATGAATATTCCTGTAAGAAAAGCCTGTAATAACTCATGTGACTGAAATCTTTCATGAATGGGGTCTGTCAAGCATTGCTGCACATGGATCAGAGCCCATTTGATGCTGCAGCACCTGGGGTTCCCACTATTTAAAGGGATGTAAGATTGTGATCCATCCCACCCAGCATGGGTGTATGAAAGGCAGATGCTGCTTGACATACCTGACCTCCTTCTGTGATAATGCAATCCACTTTGTTGATGAGGGTGCTGCAGATGTTGTCTACCCAGACTTTACCAAAGTCTTTCACACTGTCTCCCACATCATTCTCAAGCAGAAATTAGCTGCTCATGGACATGGATAGGTGCGCTCTTCCCTCGGTGAAAAACTGGCTGGATGTCTTGGCCCTGAGAGTGGAGATAAATGGAGTTAAATACAGTTGGTGACTGGTCTCCAGTGGTGTTCCCAAAGGCTCAATATTGGGGTCAATCCTGTATAATATTCTTTATTGATGATATAGATGAGGGGATCAAGGGCCCCCTCAGTAAGTTTGCCGATGACACCAAGTTGGCAGGATTATTAGTCTGATGGAAGGTAGGAAGGCTCTGCAGAGGGATCTGGATGGGCTGGATCAATGGCCAAGGCCAATTGTATGAGGTTCAAGAAGGTGAAGTGCCAAGTCCTGCACTCGGGTCACAACAACCCCGTGCAGCACTATAGACTGGGGGAAGGATGGCTGGGAAGCTGCCTGGAGGAAAAAGAAGCTGAGGATGACAGCAGCTGAATGTGAGCCAGCAGTGTGGCCAGGTGGCTGAGAAGACCAATGGCATCCTGGCTTGTATGAAGAAGAGTGTGGCCAGCTGGACCAGGGAAGAGATTGTACCCCTGTACTCAACCCTGGTGAGGCCACAGCTTGAGTGCCGTGTCCAGTTCTGGACCCTTCATTAAAGAAAGACATTGAGGTGCTGAGATGTGTCCAGAGAAGGGCAATGAAGCTAGTGAAGGGTCTGGAACACAATGGATGTGGAATGGCTGAGGGAGCTGGGGTTTAGCCTGGAGAAAAAGAAATGCAGGGGAGACCTTATTGCTCTCTACAGCTGCCTGAAAGGAGGTTGTAGCCAAATAGGGGTTGGTCTCTACTTCCAGGTATCAAGTGGTAGGATGAGAGGAAATGGCTTCAAGTTGTGCCAGGGGAAATTTAGATTGGGTAGTAGGGAAAGTTTCTTCACCAAAGGGGTTGTCAAGCACTGGAACGGGCTGTCCAGGGAAGTGGTTAAGTCACCATCCCTGGAGGCATTTGAAAGATATGTAGATATGCTGCTTAGGGTTATGGTTTAGTAATGGACTTGGCAGTATTTGGGTAATGTTTAGAGTTGATGATCTTGGAGGTATTGTCTAACCTAAATTGAATATGATTATCTATGCTATTCTCTCCTAGGAGTGTTAGCTCTAATAAGTAGCATTTTAAGTAGTACCTTTCACAGTCTGAGTGCCTTTAGTACTGGGATCATAACAGGCCAGTACATCCTGTTGCAAAACGTTAGTAGGAAGCAGAATTGCTGCGAATGGTGAATGTTTGCTATATAGAGATGTCTATCTGCCTCAAGATGACATTCGATAAGACTGTTTATTATAGGGCCAAAATATGTCTCAAACCCTGCCAGGCTGAATCTAGAAACAAGAAGTTTGGGAGAGCTGACTTCCTCAGGAAAACAGGAATAAATTCCTAAGTAGTTTAACATATGAGATTCAAAACCTGCAAAAGTCAGACTAGGTAAGATTGGCTTTTATGTATGTTTTAAAGGAGAAATTAATAGAAATCTGGTGTTCTTTCAAAGATATCAGCTATTACTGTACAGTATACATGATGCATAACACAYCAAGAAAGATTTATTAATGAAATGGCTGACAGCTTCATGCTACTATTACACAGTTCATGATCAAACACAAGGAAATGGTCCTTACAAGCATCAGACCATTTGCAGAAAATGGATAGGAAATGAGAAATTTTAGATGTGATGGAGACACCTTCCACATCTATTGGAATGAGGTAAAGAGCTCCAGAGAGACCCCTTTGCAACATCTGAAGATACCAAGGTCTAGAGAATCACAATGCAGTCCATTTCAGGACCTGGAATAGCAAACAACAGTGCTGCAGGGCAAACAGTGCAAAAAGTTAGTTGTCACTCAATAATCTCYAATCACCATAAATCACACAGGAAATTGAACTTGCTCTGAACTTTTGGTCTGTGCACACTAATTCTCGAGTGATTCGTGGGATGAATTCATCTGATCTGCTTGCAGCACTCTGAAAAACCAAAGAGGTTGGTTGGGAAAGATCAAGGCTTTTGAAGATGGTAAACTTGGATGAAACCAAGTATGTGATAAAAGAACTAGAGACCTGGCTGCAGAGCCTATTGCTTGTGATTACATGCTGTAAACAAATGTATGTACACAACCGTGCCCTGCTACACTCATTAGCTTGGAGTTGCTCCTGTGGAATACAAAAAAGGGCATGCTTTGAGTGAAAAGCAAGATAATAGGGTTAGAGATGTGAAAATCAACTGTGGTTTGTGGCTTGTCATAGCACTGGGAACAGGCACCAATATCAGTTATGAGAGTAGCTGTGCTGACAGAGATGTGACTCATACAATTCAGTGCAGCTCAGGAATGACTATCAGTGACCTGAGTAACAATTTGCCTTAGGAGATGGTCAGAATTTTTTGCCAATGAGCTTATGTGCAGCAGTAGTGGAGCATCTTCGTTGTTCCATCTCCATGTATTTCAAGAGAGCTTTTCAGTTTAGTGTGGCTGCAGGTGTGAAATACGGAATACCAATTTTTCCTTGTTTTACCTCTCCAGAAGTGAAAATGTGACAAAGGAGAATGCAATCCCACGAGGGAAAATGTCTCTGCCTCAGAGTTGACCAGGAATATGTTCAAAGGGCTGCTCTCACAAACACCAACAGCAGACCAGCTGGTGCTGACTGCATGTGACAACCTGTCCAAATTGAGACAGAGCAGTCACACAACATAAAACCCTCTGACAGTTACAGATACATTACCTAGTCCTTCTCGGCCTTCAGCCATGCTTTCTTTTTTTCTTCACGGGGTTATTTTAGGACTACAGGAACCCATGTTTCCCCCTAATCAGAGCTTTGTAGCCTGGTGCTCTGGAAGTCCTTGGACTTCAGAAGATGGAAGAGCAGAGGAARCACAGTCAGGGAGCCTGTGGCAGACAGACTGTGTATTGATGCTGAAAAGAAAATAATCACGTGAACATCCAGGACACAGAACAGATGTGACTAAGCAGCCAGAGAAAAGCAGAGAGAAAAAAAATTCCTAGAATACTCCTTACTGTTCTTTTGTATATCTGGCATAGTTTTTATGAATCCAAAGCTTGAATTCAGAAAAACAGAGCTTACTCTTTGCAGCACACTGGAAAGTAGCATGCAGATTATCTAGCAGCGACAAAGGCCAGTTAAAAGAAAACTCAGTGGTTAGAGGCACATGAAAGAGATTTACAAATATTAGGGAAAGTTCTGCATGTCCTAATAAGTTTTGTTGCATTGATTGTAATGGAGCAATTTGCAGCAAAGAAGGAATTGCTGCTTTGCCACCTGAGCCTCAACATACTACAGTCTGTACCTGCCCAGTGGATACGTGAGACTGTAAACAAGAGATTTGTGACCACTGATAACACAGATGTGCATTTGAACAGTGACTTTCAGGCTGAAGTTAAGACACGACCATGCAGACTACCTACGAACACCACATAAACACATGAACATGTGGATTCCTAGGGGTTAAAGGAATGATACGGATAAGGAATGATAAAGGTAATGCAAAATTATTAAAGCTGTCTGGATTGGTAGAAGTTGTAATGTTCAATGCGGGCGGCACGAGTAAGTGCTAGTAGTTTAAAGTTCTGTATGATTTTATGTTGACATACTGTCATCTGAGTTAAACGCTGATTGAATGTGCTGGTGTTGGTACTAGTGTTGTCACTTTAAACCAAATTATTCTAGTTTATGAGTCTTAAAGTATCCTTACAGTGCCATAGTTCACATGGCTACAAGACTGGATCCAGTAATAGTGTATTTAGATATCTGATTATGTATTTTTTCACCTAAACTTACTTTGATGACTGCTTGATGCTTTTTTTGGAAAATAGAATAAATGGTGTAGTTTACTCAAATGTTGTCTCCTAATTTTTACATGAGGATTCAGCTCTCAGAACTCCTATCAACATGTTTGATATTAAGATAGACTTCACAAACAAGAGGTCCATTGATTCAGATTAAATAGTGGTGAGTGGTGTGTTCTGCATCTCGTTGTGATCTTTGAAGAAATRTGAATGAAATGGCATTTGAAAATGGTTGCAGAACCACAGCCATGCACTTTTGAATATTTCTTCAATTAATTGTGAATTTTAAAAAAATCTATTGTTGTATTTCTCAGAGTGGTATTGCGCCCCAAGACATCTCAGGAGGATCATCTCAGTGTGCACTCTAAGCTCACAGAGTAAACAGAAGTTGTTCCTGTCTTCTAGGATTGTTTCTGTCCAATTTTTTTTCTAGCCAGGACATTGTTGCTTTTTATTTCTTCTGCTGAGACTTTCAATGATATACAAGAGCAATTCCTGGTAATCAGGAGGCTGCAGCAGCTGGCTACAGAAGAGGCTTAAAAGTTGTCACAAAATGAAAGCCCATTTTTGTAAAAGTGACATTAGCTATCAGGATAAACACAAACTCTGGGGAATCAGCAGTGTTCCTGGAATTGTGGCACCTTGTGCACAGAAAAGGGAACCAGGCAAAGCTTTTCTGATGGCACCAGAGCCAGCAACAGCTTGCAGGTCTGTGGAACGAGCTCCAGAGATGGATGCCAGCAACAACTAATTGTGTTCTGGAAATAAAAAGGGRCAGCAAAAGGGGAGTAGGATCTCAGAAAACCACTTCAAGTCTTAAAAATTATTGGCTTCAGTTTGAGAATCTGGCTAGTCTATTTCCTTGAATTATTTCTTCTGCTATCACTTTGAGAAATGCAAGGAGAATGACTCAATCCTCTAACATCTTACATGTGTCTTAGTCATTGTCAATCACAAAAAAGTTACAGTCTGCTTCTCATGTCGATTTGAAACACTTCCTGAGAGAACAGGCATACTTGATGCAACGCTGAGTCACTCTCAGCTGCTCACCATTATTAGGTATTCAGCATTGCTAAATTGATACAGTTAATTTTCCTGAAGTCCCATAAAAGTCTCTTTATCCTCCTGACATCCCAATATTATTTCTATTCTTTTTTATTGTGGTAGTCAGTTTGCTGCTAAAACATTATTTCTTTTCTYTTTTATTATGGTAGTCAGTTYGCTGCTAAAACAAAGACAAGCCAGTTTTTGCTCTGGCTTTTATATTTGAATCCCACAGAGCAATTTTTTTATTCTCTTTTTATTTCCCACTTATTTGTGAATCACTGCATCTTTCAGAATATGAATCTGTAGAACATCATGCTCTTAGGTATAAAGTGAAAGGAAAAAATCTCTTAGCCATCTCCTGAAAAGTCATAGAAAAAGAATCACTGGAGAAGCTGACCTACATACCAGACAGAGTCCCTTAAACAAAACAGTTTGGATATTTTCTGTGAATTATTGAGGCAGATATTACCACTGAAGATAGGACACACAGGTATAACCCAGAATGCTTTGCATGTTACATTTTTTTTCTTCAGTTCACTAGACTAACATGAAGTACCTGAAGGTTATTACTTACTCCCCTGATTTGCACACAACTACATTTTTTCTTCTTTTTTAATGTGTGTTTCGTGATTTTTGGCCATGGATGATTTAAAGCTATAAAAGAACAGTTTGAAAAAAGCCAATTTGAAAATAGCTCCTAACCCATCCCTTTGGAGAAAAGCATGGTCATGGTAGCTGTTCTCTCTAGCCGGAACTGGATGAGGCATGCACTTTGATCCTGGATTTCAAGGTACTGTGATTCTGCCTGGTAAAAGCAGAAAGCAGGTTTCAGAAAGGAATACTTGTGATGACTTGCCTTAGCTTATCTCAACTGCCAGTCTGATGTCCCAGGAGAGACCGATTTAACGGGAAGCAGATTCCAAAAGTTGGCTGGCCACATTTTCTAAATCGGCAGGCAATGTGCTCCATATACATGCACAGTGTAGGGATCCTGGATGTCCAAGTCCACCAGAGAAAGTTTCTTGGGGGAACAGGTTTTATGTTTTGCACTCCATGAACAAACTGTCCAGACCTCCCTCCTGTAAAGCACAGTATTTCAAGCTGAAGGCAAATAACTCCCATTCTTCTCCCTCTGAAAAACAATTTCCGTTAAACTATGGAAAACTATTGTTATGCCTTTAACAAGGTAGAAAATCTGCACTCCTACTGCATTTCACATGAATGAAAAAACATTCCTTCACTTTGGGAACTGCTATCCGCAAAAGGCTTTCCAGATTTTAAGCCCTCTAACAGAGAATAGCAATAAACATTCCAAAAGAGAAAGGAACATTACCTCTGCTACTGAAAAAYTATCTCTTCTCCAGAAATGTCACTTTCCTCTCCTCTTTCAGCTCATTCACTTTCCTCAGTATGCTTCCTTGACCTCCACTTCTTTGGCTTGAACCCTGCAAATTTCAAGGTCTAGGTTAAAATAAAGATTGGAGCTGTGACACCATGACTAATGAGATAGAAACTGTATTTTGCTTATGGATGATGAAGAATTTGTTTTTAAGAGTCACTGCCTGTGTAGAAGCATGACTCAACGGAGGCAGCGAACATCAGTGATTCCAAGAAAAGGGGTAATGTGCACTGGAAAAGAGATCCCAGAAAGGATGGTGGTTTTATTCTAGGTAGAATGTCACAATCTCTTCAGACCAACAAAGAAGTAAATGGCATGACAGCACCAATCTTTCTGAACAGACATTCTCCTCGACACCTTTTGTGTGGCTAATGCTGTGCYGAGAATGCCTGTTTGTGTGGGACTTTCCCCATGTCGGATCACAGACTGAAGGGCCTTTGAGATATTCCCTTAATTCACTCAGAAAGATAAACAGCAGTGGGTGCCAATATGAGTAATCTGAATTGAAAAGAGCCTTAGCCTCATCACGTTCCCTAGTGTAAGTAGAGAGTTATTACTGTGATTTCCTATTTATTTTATTAGAAAAAATACTAAAATGTTGGTAGTTTGGGAAGTTTTTTATAACAAGCTTTGGACAGCAGAGGCATTTAAATATTTTTAATGAGAATCCTGCCTTGAGCATATAAAAATAACTGAATTGCACTTAATTAGGTCATCAGAACTTTCTAATTTTTTTATACTTTAGAGACAGATTTGAAATTCAGTAAATGCTAATCTGCAGTTCTTTTAGGAAAATTGTTAAGGTCTATAAACTTTTAGACATATCTGTACTGCACAAAACTTGAACCTGGTCTTGATCTCTTGATTTTTTTGTTCTCAGCTGTCTGATTTTTCCCACTAATGAAGGCTGTTGCTTTTGGAGAAGACTGAAACTGTCATATGGATGCACATTAAGTAGTTACCAAAGGGAGAATGTCAGTAGATGTTTGTGGCCTGTTTGCTTTAGGCAGGAGGGATTTTTACAAGTGAAAACCTCTTACAGCACTACGATTTGTCTATATGAGGTAATACATGTCCTCATAAAAGTTATACAAGGCCCCCAAAAGTACCACCCCATTGTGATTCCAAGTTTCATGGGAGCTGGATTCTCAATTGACATAAATGTGCACACCTTCATTCTATAGCAAAAGGCTGTTAATATGTGTAGAGTTTAAAAAAATTAATTAAAATAATTGAAGTTCACACTTCTACCTTCTAGAGCCTCATTTTATTATATTAAGTAATATTTGGAATTAAACTATGCCAGTGTTACATCCCAAACATCACTTTGGTGCCATTGTRTAGCAGGCAAATTTCCCCATTTCTTTGCTGGAAGCATTGCACACAAGAGTTATTAACTTCCATAATTAGAGACATCCTGAGCAAAGCTCAATAAATTTTCCTTCTTTTGGTAGTCCTACTTTGGGGAATGACACCGTTGTCGTTTTGCTGTCAAAACTTTACATTAAGAAGAGAGCAGAAAATCAATTTCTAAAACAAATTGATGGACTGCTAAAGGACTTTGTTCCATATCTGTGCTGACACCTTGAGGGTAACCAAAGCCATGTGTTCTATATTTGGAAACATAGAGAACTAACTCATATTCATGTTCTGTCCATTTATCAAAAGAAAGAGAAACAAAATCATCATCAGAAGCAGGAAAAACTAGATGAAGGCTCAAATTGCCTTCTATGCCCAGGTGCTGATTTTTAGCCATTCAAAGGGCAGGCTTGGAAAGCTAGTTGTGCTCTTCCAAAAACAGGCAATGGAGGGAGAAGGGCTACTGATTACATTCYTCATCTGACGCAGAAGGTCTGGATTCAGTTTCTTGCTCTGCCATGACCCCAAAACCTCCAGTGATCCTAGAATGATTTTTTTTTTTGAGAATTAAGAGGCATACAAACCATTTGCCTCTGGAAATGCAAATGTCTTCTATTGATCTTCGCTGTTCTAACACAAAGTCACCATAAAACTGTATTCTGATATACACTTCAGAAAGTTTTTTTTAATGTAAGATCTGTAGATAGGCAAAATGAAATTGCTTTCTGGATTGAGCCTTTCTAGCACCTAGGCAAGAACATGGGATCCTATACACTTTTATCATTTTGTGAAGTCTGTATGGAGAACAGGCAGAATTGCAGGGTCTCCTCTTAATGTGGAAGAAGAATTATTCTCCATCTGTTTCCTCAAAAAGGACAGAGGAGAAAGGACAGTATCAGGATGAGGCCTCAGCACCAGACTTTCTTGGCTGCCTGCAGAAAGGAAAACATGCTACAACAATTCTATATGGCACTTGTACTTCTCCACTCCTAACTGGAAATTGTAGGATTCTCCCAGGTTGGTAAGGTGCCTGTTTCCTGCATCGATGGTCCATGTAATTTAGATACAATTTAGTCCTGCAATTTAGTTACCTTTGAAAAGGAGACTCATATATGAATATCTAGACAGGACGAGCTTTTTTTTGCATGWATATGAATTGCATTTATATGCAATACATATTGCGTATACATACCAATATGTATTTATACCTCTGTGGGTTGTAACTGCAAAAGATCGTGATTTTCTTTTTGCTATATCTGGACATGTTGATTTGCAATGAGCTACATCTGAAATCTCATTGTGATCATCATTTACAGGTATCCACAGTTTGTCTTGCTTATGAGAGCAAATTTCATAGGCATTTTAGACCCCCACGAACTTGGAGGTGCCAAATTCTCATAATGACTCTGAAGAGTGCCCTGAAGCACTGCACAAGCCATGGCTAGCCAGTCCAGCTGGGGCATGGAAGGTGGTGTAGAAATTTTATTCATTGAAATTTTATTTGGTGATGATGATTTAAGTGACCATGAAGATTGCCCTTTTCTTCTCCGTGGTACCACTCTGAGTGCTGTACCTTCCCAAGATAACATTGCTGCTCAGTGCCGGGGTTGGACAAGCTCATGTTGGAGTGACCTGCTTAGAGACTCAAACAAGACTGGAGACCGATGTCACCCTCCCCATCAGTTTGAAAGTGCAATTATACTCCTGGTTTACGATGCTGTTACAGCCCTGGTCTTTCTTCAGGTCATGCATCCACCAGCCCTGGACTGCAGTATATTTTTTGGTTTTGCTTTTGCTAAGAAGAACATAATGATCAGAATGAAAGCAATACATCTAGACTCACTGAAAATTAAATATTGTCCTTTATCACATTCAGAAATCTCAGTAAAACAATGTCTTTATGACAGCTYATGACAATGTCTTTATCAGCTGGAGCCATCAGTAGAACAACMTGTCATTTGCTGTTTTGTCAGACCTGCAAGCTGTTGCAGAAGTTACATTCATTTTTGGCCCTTAGGGAGCTTTAACATATCTGCATCAGAGAAGACACTGTGACACAGTTTCAGTTTGTTTGCCCACTGACATGTTTTCAGGAACTAAACAAAAAGTAAAAAGACCATCTAGTGTTGGGGCTGGTTTTTCTGCTTTATGTGTATCACGTATATCAGAGTGCCCTTGCAGACTCAATAAAATTCCATCTAGCATGTCATTCCTCAGCAGTCAACATTCATTCCTAACATGGAATTTATGTTGGATTTGGCTTTAATTCTTTTCTGCTTCATCTGTATTTATCAATATTTCAGAAATTTGTGTCACCTAGTCTCATACTCTAGCATGTCTGCACAATTATCTTGATAACCTGAAACATCTAGGAAAAATCAACAATGAAATAAAATAACATAGATATATTTAGATCTGACAAATACACTGTGACTAATTGTGCCTGTCAGCATGGTCATGTCATTTTATACTTTAGATTTCCTAGCATCTATTTAGAAAAAAAAAAAGTAATGAAAAAGCTTCCTAAGAAGAATAGTCCAAAATATTAAATTGAAGCAACACATATTTTAAAATCTGTGTTCACAACACTGCAATAGGGATAGGTAGAATGCAAGTCAGTGAAATTTCCCTCTCGAGCTCATGAAGATTTCCCTGCCGTCTCCCCTCACTAAATACTTTTTAAATTTTCCTAAAGTGCAGCTTSTGTTTTATGTTAGGACATGGCAATCCATCCAAATGCTGTTCTGGCAAARCAGATGTGTTTTTACCTCTAGAGCATATATTTGGTTATTCACTTCTTCCCTGTTTTCCTTTAAGTTTATGCAAGGAAATTTCCTGGGAAGTTTAGGAGTCATCTACTACCCCATTCACTCAATGTGAAACAATATCTATGAATATTTCTCCAGTGAAGGTCTAAAGTCATGAACTACTGTATTCTTTGCTGCAGATGAACTTGAATGTCACAGAAAGAGCAATAGGAGTTATCCCAGAAGAGAAACAGATTCTCTTAACCAGTTCTGTGGGATTCTTCTTTTTATTTCTCATTCTCTTCCAAAGTTCAGCTGAAGTTTGTATGATAAAAAGATTAATGTTTCAGACCCCTCCAAAATATGGAAGACAGAATGTTAGCTAGTAGAGTCCTTAAAAAAGATAAAACTATTTGTAAGATGGGTTTTTAAGACTAAAATAAATTTTCTATATACATAGCAGTGTTAAAATACCTTAAAAAAATAAAGCGTTTAGAGGATTTACACAACTACAAGATAGAGCTGGAATGTGACAGGCACCTTCAAGATATCTCTTTTTTACATTATTTCAGCATTGCTGTTGATAGTCTTCTGCCTGTTTGTGTTATGAGAATAAACCTAACTTCTATGCTGATTTGTGATAACGAGGGGAGGAATACGAGCTGAGAAACCCTAATGAGAAAAAGTAATTAGAAATCTGAGCCTGTCTATTYTTGCTTTTTATTATTATTGGGTTTGATATCTTTCCTGTAAAGTTTTCCTTAATGCTTTTGCTTTACTGAAAGCTTCATCCACCACAAATCTTGCTTTTAAAAGATCCCCTGAAAAGTTTCTTAGGCTTCTCATTCACATGGAGGCAACAGATTGGGAAGGGCAGGCATCTCAGTTAAGCACAGTCCCTCCCTCCTGCGATGGCATCCTGATGTACTGCTCAAGCTTGGAAAATCTGCCTGGTGTGACTGATCCCTTCTTTTCCATGATTCAAATACACAGCATCTGAAATCATGTTGGGTCATCCCTGGAACTGTGGGAAGAATTAATTTCTAAGTAATTTTCTCTGCTCCATCAACAGTGCACAGTAACTTTTTACAAAAATGGGAAGTAATTAGGATTTCAAATTAATGGATTTCCCACCTCAAGGTGGACTTTTGCTTCTAGCTTTTGATAGAACTGCTTTATTATCAAGCTTCTGACTGCTCAATACAGCTGGAGTCTCAGATTGGATGCTAGCAGAAATCTATGAATTTTATTAATGATTGAATAACTAATGAGAAAATGCTGTAGAACTTGAAGATTTTTAAATAATTCACACTTACCTTAGAAGACTTCTGCCCTCTTTTTCTGATTGCAGACAGAATATACTTCAGCTGAGACATTTTCCTACTGAATTGATTTCTATTCAATATTTTTTCTGCTGCTCTGGGAATCAATTACTTGGATGACATAACAGGCCCCCATTAAATTGTGTGGAGCACAGCAGAATCTGTTTCATTTCAAGCCAAGATGGCCCAATTGATGTAAATCATAGAGTTACTCAGTTTGTTGCTRTTTATAAAATTAGTCACCTGCAGAATCATCTTGGATGAAGTTTAGTGGTTGAAACAATGTCAGAACAGTGCTATCAGCACTTGAAATACATAGAACATGGTGTCTCCTTTATGCGTTTGGAAGTTGCACATCTCTTACCTTGAGCATGGGAAGTCCCTTTCCATTCATTCTCAACCAAATATAAAAAGACAACAAAATAGTTTTAAAAAAGGAGACATTTTGTTTCCCTAGCAAAATTTTATATCTTTCTGTCCTCTTCAGTTATTGAAAATGATAAAATTGCAGTTAGAAACTTGGAAGATGAATATCAAAATTTTGCAGACCTAAAGGA
This sequence comes from Amblyornis subalaris, assembly GCA_018881555.1. Classification (NCBI taxonomy): domain Eukaryota; kingdom Metazoa; phylum Chordata; class Aves; order Passeriformes; family Ptilonorhynchidae; genus Amblyornis; species Amblyornis subalaris. The sequence goes on along the minus strand of JACAXG010000009.1, from coordinate 15,116,853 downwards.
TTTGACAAAAAGCGATTCTACTTTTTCTTTTGTGGTCCAAAATCTGTCTAGCATATCAGGTTATACAAACCTAGAAAAATAGATCCACAGAAAATGATGGGATTAATCTAGTATATGACTTCTGTTTACCCAGAGTAATCATGACTTATATTCCTATGTTGTTTTGCAAGCAAAAAAACATTATTACTTTCTCCCACCTAATTTTCTGTAGATAATATGAAAGAGAGTAAGATTTTCCTGTTTTCGATTCGTCATGATGACCATTGCTTTAGCAGTTTTGTTTTCCTTCATTGGTTACACACAGTGCTATCACGAYGAGACCTGCTGTAGCATTAGGAGGAACAACTCAATGTAAAGCTCAAATAATTCTCACTCAGTGATGTAAAATTTACACTCACATCTGTGAAAACAGAATTTGTCCAATCTCATGTAACACAGAAGTTCTTTTCTTCTCAATAGCTGTTTGACCGTAAAAGGCAGAAGATGCTTTGTGCTGATGCCAGAGAGATTTTTTGCTTTTATGCATTTATATTAGTAGCATTAGTAGCATTTTAGTTTTATACTTTTATATATTAGTAACCCTATAATCCTATAACCTCTACCCTGCAACCTTGTATCCCTATCCTATAGACAAAATAGAACCAAGTTATCAGCCTTTAAGCATTCCAGAGTTGGACTTGATATCTGAAAAATGAAGCTATTGAAGTAAGCAGAGAACTTCCAATAGAAACTTGCCACAAGGTATAGTGTGACAAAATTCTGCTTTTCATCGGAAGATATTTCAAAACTATGTTACCCTATAATAATAGAAGCCTGAACGAGCATGGAACCTTTTTGTACCCTTTTGAACCCCTTTTTTGCACCCTTTTGTACCCTTTTTACCTTTGTATAACTTACACTTGCTGGACCCTGCTCGGCAGGATTGGGCCCAAACCCTGCGCAGCTGGGGGTCCCAGGGATATCCCTGGGAAAGCTTTGCTTTCTCCGAATCCTTTAATAAATTTTTACTTTTTACCCTCTTATTCAGCCTCAGCCTTTATTTTTCAAACATATAAGGCATCAGTGCTGCTAACAGATGCCACTTTTACTGGATATGAATCAGTTAAGCAGTGCCATGCTAAAGCTGTTAGCATTAAGAAGGCCTGTCAACTGATTTAGTTCAAAGCAATGCAGCTTAAATATCAAGTCTAAATATATATATATATATATGCGCATATATATTTACATCTGCAATTTAGAAATTGTTTAGAAACAGCTTACTGTAGCCTTGCACAACACAGACCAGAAAAGTGAACTGATGATGCAGACATCACCGGCCTAATTTTAATGGACTTATTTAATGCATGGGTGATTCTCAGTGTCAGAATGTAAAAGTTTGTAAAAGTTTGGCAAAAAAAGCATTGATTTCRGTGAAAAAACCCTTGATTTTCATTTGACTTTATGTTGCAATTCTCTGTGAACAGGCAATATCACTTGTCAAGGAAAAGAGGGTTCTCCTGAAGAAAGTTGCTTTATCATTAATTTTGGTTAMTTGGCTTATCTCCTAAAGAATCATGGATCCAATAATGGAATGAAAACAGTCAGCGAGTTCATGGAAGTCTGAAATATCATGATAAGCTGACACCATTTAGATTGGGACTCTAATTTATACACATCTCATTGCCAATCTAGGCCAAGATCCTTTCTCTGACTGGTTCATGACACTGGTTGGAACTGACTAATCAATGCAGTTTTGGTTCATGCTTGAGCCACAAAGGTAAAGGGATTAAAAATTCAGGCCAGAACAAGTGAAAGCAATGTTCTCAATGGAAAAAAAAAGAGAAGCAACAAAGATCAAACAAGTATAATTAMATTTTTTTTTGCATTTGCCTGAAATACTTCTGGGAACCCCAAATGAAATGTTGTGCATTGTGTTTGGGTTATTTATACCTGAAATAATGGAAATTCTGAAACAGTTGTGTTAAAATTCAGACCAATTAAACAATGTTCTTTTCAAATAAGCAGGCATTCAATTGTGTATCAAATCTGAAAATCATTCCAAAGCAATGCAAATTTTTTATTTCTTTTTACTTGTCTTTATGAAATTCCTAAAAGGGCAGCTACAGAACTATCTGACCATAGAGACAGCTTTTTTTAGCTCCCATTTTCTAAATACTGAATTATTTCCAGAAATATTAAAAATTTGTCCCTTTGCTTTGTGTCTTTCTCTTTTAAACCTTCAAGTTTCCAGCTACTTGTAGACCCCACCTGCTTTGAGCAGGAGATTGGTCTAGAGACATACTGAGGTCCCTTCTGATTTGAACCGATCTATCTGTATGGTCAATGGTTGTAAACACCTTTTAAAAGTTSTTTTTTTGTGGAGTACACCATCTTCTTCACTACTGAAGGAATAAGACAGAAATATTTCACCTATCCCAACAGTCTTCACAATGCAAATTTTTTACTTACATACGGAACTAACATATCACATAGCAATAGAAATTCACTTATCGGTGTGCCTGAACTCTGACATGCCAGGCTACCATGATGAGCAAGAAAATTGCTTATTTTATGGGCCTGTTTACTCAGTCCTAGGCTGATTCAGCAGGGATGTCTCTGTAACTTGAAGATTCACACACTTGAGATAACAGCAGCAATTCCACTAAGAGCCGCCAATTTTTGGGATTGGAACCCATCACCTGTGTTCCTCAACAATTCCCTAAAGTAGTTGGCAAAACCCATCTGCACTACTCATGTTAGTGCCAATGAGAGAAAGTGGAAGAGATATTTTATCTGCTTTGTACCACTATTAGGAAGGAGATGTCAGCTTGTTTCCATTGCCCAGAAGAAGAGCCTGCATAGTTACTGTAGCCCAGGCAACTAACTCTTCTATTGCCAAAGTTAGACTGCATGGATCTCATCTTCTGTTACTACTGAGGAGATAAAGCTGAAAATCTGGAGTTTAAAGTTTTCACTGAGCATCCCCAAAATTTTGGACTCTTTACACCCATAAAATATTTCTGTACAATTTCCCTGAATAAGATATTAAGACACTTTGAGACACTTACCCCAATCCAAGACCACAATCAAAATTTCTACTCTAGAATGGCCATAAATGAATGACCTCTAAAGCTTTCAAAACATCTTTAATGATTTTATTCATATTAGCATTTTCAAGTTGTAACCGAGATGGAATGATAATATTGTAAATCCTCATTAACCAAAGGAAATCAAACGTTTTCAGGTTACCACAATTTAAATACTAGTGTGATAGATACCCAATTTTACTGCTAAGTGCATATTTCTTTGCCTGTGAAAACATTAAAATGCATCTATTGTGACTTTTTTAAGTAGAAGAAGGTTAGTGCCTATTATCTGAAGCACAAAAAAAATGGAAAAGATGACAGAATTAGATCAATTCACAGAATAAGTCTAGAACAGATTTCAGCACCTAGAAAATAACAGGCAGAGAACCAGAAGCCAACACAGATTTGTCAAGAACAAATCAGAGCAAACAAAACTTACTCTTTCAAAGACCAGGTCCCGTGGATAGTTGAGGAGCAGAACATATGTACCTTTACTTGAGCAAAGTTTTTGACACAGTCTCTGTTGATATTCTCATGTCCAAACTAAGAAAAACATAGCCTTTATTCTGTGGGTACAAAACTGAATAGAAAACCACACCATAGAGAAGTTAATAAAACCTAACTATGCTCAAGGTTCTGTGGGGGGTCTGCCTTAGATCTGCTTCTGTTCAAGGTTTTCATTAGCAAAACAGATGGTGGAATAGTCAGAATGCTCATTAGTTTTGTATCTGACACAGTGCTAGGAAAGACCCCAAATGTTTTGGAGGATAACAGTAAAAAAAAAAGTCTGGAGACATGGACTGGAAATGTAGAATGTAACTCAATGTAGACAAAGAATGAGGGCAAGGTTAAGAGACAAAGGCAAGATAGAAYAGGAAAAATCAGTCATAAAAAGTCGTGATGATGGTAAATATCAGAAAGCAAGTTCTTCATAAAGATCTTAAGATTATAGTGGATCACATACTGGGTCTGATTCAACGATGTTAGATTCTTTTGGAAAGATGAATACTCTGCTCATGGCGTAAAAACCAGAAATATAGCTCACAAGATGCATGCTATGATCAGATGTAGAAGCCATGAGGAGGTAAAATCAGAAGAATGGGTGCTATCAGGCCTAAGAAAGACAGAGAAGGATGTTGGTGGCAAGAAATTTTAAAAATATTAAGCCATTCCTGTTGTCACAAAAGGAAAACAATACTTTTGTCTGTATCCACAAAGAATGGGAAAAGAAGAAAGCCTGTTAAATTGACACACAAAGATTAAAGTTAGTAGAAAYGCTTTCTAATGATAAAGTTAATTGAGCATGGCAACACTTGCTAGATTGGGAAGACTGGATACTCTGTCACTAGAAGTCTTTAATGAAAGTTATAAATTTTTCAGAAATAACATCAATATTGCTAATATCTAGAGCATTGTGATGGATCAAATCAGTTTGTGTTTTTGAGTCTGCTGAAAGGACAGCATACTAGGTAAAACAAGACTATTTTGTTCTCGTGCATTACTGTAAATCTGAATTTTACTTATCTAATCAGTCATTGGACATTAGTGTATCATTTCAATAAGACTGGACTTTTACATTTTATTACATTTGCTTTCAAAAATTCTCGTTTTGCTTAAGTGAGATAGAACTGGTGGCAGCCACTGCCCATCACTGCTAGTTCTTGACTCTTCTAGATGTTTTTCCATAAGCACAGCCATTAGCACTGATGCATACTGCTATGTGTGGACCACTGGTTTTTACATTTATTCTAATTATTTTTGTAGCATCCAAATGTAGTGGCCAAAGAACAGGAGTATTAAAAAAAATGTAACTGTATGAAGACTGATGTTTATAGCTATATGTAACTGTAAAGCTGTTGGCTAAAAATTGGCAAAGGTTTTGCCTCCATTAGACTGGAATAYGGATAAGTGACTTTGATGGCTTTAGAGACATTTAGAAGCATTATATCCCATTCTGTTCTGTGTCTGCAGCGTAGCTCTCCCTAAACAACCTAGTTCCTTGAGGTCAAGGACTCATCAAATCATGGGCTTTTGTCTTGTACTCRGTCACCTTTCAAACCAAATTAATACTAAGGTTGCAGTGGAAGCTTTTCCCACATCTTTCACTTGGGTGAGAATCCTGACCCAAGGAGCAGGTTCTCAAGTGTCCCACAGGGCACGCTACCTGACTGAATCTTTCCCAAAACTGAGATGTCCGGAAAGGTTTCCTCATTTAGATCCCGTGTCTCTAACACAGGGCAAACTCGTGCTGCAGCTCTTCTCTCAGTGGGTTCTTATCTAAACTCTTCCTCAGTAAGGCCTTTTTGGTTTTTTTCTGTCTTGAAACTCCCAGGAGAAGGTGTGCAAGTCAAGCATATACCAGAGTGCATTAAGGACTTTCCTGTATTATTATCAGACTGCAAACTTCCCAGCACCACAATAAACTAATTTTTCTCAAATCGTCTATACCACCTTTTAAAAATACACTCAACACCTCACTTCTGTTCCTATATGAATTAACCTTGATTCTCTCTCTTTTCCTCTATTTGCCATCATAGCACTCTTTGTTTCTTCCAGTATTTCCTATCTGTATTGGTTTAGCCTGGAGGCTTGCCGGGAGATGATATCTGCTCTGGCTATCCCAGATCCATGTGATTGTGGAATGGTCTGGCAGGTGCTTCCTCTGCCTGGGTATATACCTGGTGCCTTTTCATTAAGCATCTGGTACACAGATTTAGCCCTGGGAGCTGCCCCAGGAGCTGTGTACACTGACTGTTCATAGTCATATTTGTGGGTAAACCTTCCTTTCCCAAGTCAGAGCTTGAGAAGATTTTGGGTGAGACTGGCAAATAAGCATCCTACTCCTTCAGATTAATTGCAAAAGAAATCTTTTGTTGAGGAAAACAGGCCAAGTTTTTCCCCCACCACCTCCCCACCTTCTTACATAAAACTATTTAATCTGCTAGCTRTAGCTCACACAAAGAACCTAGCAGCAACCCTTCCTATTTCCCACACATATCTGTATTTTCCATTACTGTACTGCTGTACATTTTAATAAATAGGCAGCATGTCTGCTGGGTAGGACAAAGAGAAGTCTCCTTCCACCTRCCACAAGCAGTGGAAAGGCAAATATAGAAATAAAATCTGTGGTTACAGGAGACAACAAAAATCACCTCCAAAATTTTATTAAATGGAAGCATCTGAAAACTCATTAACTGTTTTACTGAATTTAAGATGAGTATTTTTCCAGCAATGAAAGTAAATTGGAGACCAAATTACTTTGGTTGAGTTTCAATTAAAAAAAAAGAAAAGAAAACAAAAAATGTGTTTTATTCATTGTTCCCCCGATGTTGATTATTTAGTGAGTCATCAGCCTTTCATTTATAAACAGAAATGTTCTTAGAATTTGAGAGGCAGAAAAATATTTTGTGCACAACTACTTTTGGATGAAAAGCACTCTTGACTAAAAATATATCCCAAGCATTGTCAGAAAAAAATTACCTCACCCAAGGTAGTACAATTTGCTTTAGCATTAGCTACAGAACACTTTCACTTTACCTCTCCCAGCACATGAAATAGGGAGCATTGTGCTAGAGAATAGGGAAGGGGCTAGAGTGCCTCTTTTATCTGCAAATTTCTGCCATCCTATTTGCCAGTGTTCCCTGGTCCTTTTCTCCACCTGGATCCCATGAACTTCTTCTAATCAATGGATGTGCAAGAGGTTGTGGTGCTGTGCTATGTGTGTGTTATACTTGGTTCTTGCAAGGGGTCGGTGAGGTGTGGGCACCTCACAGTAGCAGCACTCTAGTTCAGCATAAAATTTTCTGATGGACTTCAGTGCAATCTGAAGTAAAAAACTTTCTTGTAAATCCTTTAATACCCAAACCAGAAATTGTCTCAAAATATCACTCAGTCTTCACCTAAGAAGATGAAAACAAATTCCCATGATGTGACAATTTTATATACAGAAAGCAATAATCTCAGTCCCAGTTTTGAAACAAAGTCATTCCAGTGAAATGTAGATTGTATCAATCACTTTGCAAGATGCATGTTATGCCCAAGAAAGGATCTTTGCCCAGAAAACATTATGAACAAAAAAAAAGCTCCCCAGWTTTAACTCTTTTTTTACCCCAGAAATTTATTGGTTGAAAGTCTTCTAGATATTATTAACAGTAATGATCTATAACTAATAATTTAATCCTTGAGCCTGAGATATTTGCATCTTTTGTCCCCATGAGAAGAAGGATTTTTCTGTTTCCTGCCTGGAGCTCTGTATGTGAATTCAAGAATAAGCAGTTCATCCCATGACATTTCCTCATGCCCAAACCGACAAGGTGACACATAAAGCCCAGGGGCAAAGGGAAACCTGATAGCTAAATAGCTGAGCTGCAGTCGGAAGTGGTGAATTCCCTCGACCACAGGGAAAGCTTCCTGTTCTTTGTAGATGAGCCTATTATTGGAATACACTTGCCTGCAGTTAATCTTCAAAGTAATTAAATGGAAAGGAAGCAATTAAATCACTGAAAAGGAATTGCATCTGGTTCAGAGGGAAAAATCCAGGCCTAGGAAGTATTTCAGTGATAGCTGTATGTACTCAGTGTAAACAGGTATCATCCTGTTTGCACAGATGACAAACATTTACATGCTAAGAATATCTTGAGGTAATCAAATGAGGTTGAAAATCAGAAGTTATCATTATTGTGGCCTAGGAGTACTAAGGAGAGAAATGTTTATATATATTTTCCTATGATGGGATAAAATTGAAACCTGGGYTCCTTATTCTCATCTTGGTCTGGCAGATGCTTCCCCTGCCTGGGTGTATACCTGGCRCCTTGAAAGCTATTTAAGCTGTATATATTTACTGCTGTTGAGAATGTAACTCAGCATTTCAGTAAGCACATCCCAGAGCAGGAAGACCATAACAATGAAAATGAGGAGCATGATTCATAGCAGTCTCCAAAGAGAAAGATAGTCAAATTTAGAAAGAGCTTGAAATGATTCCTTAAAATCAGGTGTTGAGGCTATGCAAACAAGAGAGTGCATTTTAAAGATTGAGAGAAATATTAAACTAAATACAATTTAAAACGTGTTGAAAGAAACATTTGCTTTATAGTTCTCTTTAGTGCTTGTTGGTTAAATTTATTAATTACTGCAAGACAGCAAATATCATTGTATTTTTAAGGTATACCCTTTGCTCAGACTAGAACAAGGGATCCCATATATTGATCCAGTCTATAGCCATCAAGAGGATCTTGCAGTGCTCATCAAAGCTGTTACTGATGCAGAAAAGTACAGGTAGCTAAACAATTAAGAGGTAGTTAAAGAGCAACTATATTAATTAAAAATCTATAATTGAGAATAGAGATTCTGTTGTAAGAGCATAAGGAATCATAAGAGCTTATATTCTACTTTTCTTTGTCTTTCTTATGTCTTCTACTTTTCATTTGGAAAAATTTTTCCCTGGAGTTATGTGGGATCTAACTATTTTCACTGTTGCTGTCATCTCAGAAGCTTGAAGTCGGGCTGGCTGAAGATAAAAGTTGATGTCCTCATAATGAGTGAACAGCTATAGATAAGGTAGGATAAGCTGTCTGGGACACTAGCAGTGATTACTTGTGAGTGGTGGTTGCTATGACGGAGCAAAAGGAGGTGATGTGGAAAAGAGAGCTGACGTGGTTAGAACAATAGACTCAAACTATACTTGTGGAAAAAGGGTAGCAAGAAAGAAGTTGTTAGTAGGAACTAAGACCTAAGACAATGAACRTATGGATGGGACATGTAAGTGTTTAGTTGGACAAAAAAGGCCGTATGTGACAGGTGATCCAGTGGCAAAAGTGAAACGTTTTTGCTCAGATAACGATAAATTTTAGCAGAAAAATATGCCTGAATTGTTGACATGAGACACAAGCAGGTTGTTCCTGGAGCAGGGAGATGGGAGTGAGGGTTTGGGGAGAGAACAATACTGACTGTTTACCAGCAAATGTTACATACAACACTCTTCATTAGTTAAAGTAGTTCACTACCTGGCAAGAAAAAATGTCGTTCTGTGTTACATATGGAGGACCAAACTTTATTTTTGAGTACACATAGGTGTGCTCTTATTGTGTTAGCCTAGTTCCAAAACTGGTTCTTGATGTAGATAGATCTAGAATATGTATTTTTATCTCCTATCAGTTTTTATATTACTGTAGTCTCTCTTCTGGTCTCAGAGAATTGAATGCAAGATGTCAGTCAGCTGCATTACCATTTCTTCCATGATCAGCCCCTCTAGCAACATCTGCATTGCTATAGTGCAGATAATTCAGCACTTGAATGCTTAGTTGCCCATGCACTACTGTCTACCTGTTTCAGATCTTAATAAAAGGAGTATTAATATTTRGAATGCAAAATGTGGAATTTATTCAAATGGGACATTATAGTATATTAGACAATTCAGTTGCGTGRTTCTCAATGTAAAATATTAACTTGAAATCTCAGAGACTTCTCTGGTAGCACAAGTACAATAGAATTTTGTGTGATACTTCCAGAAAGGTCCAATTTTTGGTACTCACTTAAGAATAGTCATGGCTTGACATTTTTTTATGTTCAACACTGCCATGGGCTGTTTTATTTTTATTTCTATTCAGATGCTTGCAAAAAGGGGTATGTGTGCAGGAAATCAGGTTCTTCCTCCCATGCCAGAAAGATTCTCAGCAACATTAAACTTCCTATATGTGAGGCAAGGACTAGCTACGGGGTAGCAGGGAACCTTTGCATCAAGAATCTACTTTCAGCTATCCTGCCAAGCTGGAAGGCTTCAGAAAAATTTCCGTTTGTTCAGTAGAGACTACTGAGACTTTAATGAACAAGCCCCTATTCCTCCTCCATGCCATCTGCAGCAACATGCTAGGAATCCACTAAACTGCCAGAAAATTATGCTGCCTGTGTAAATGCAGGTACTGCAGATGCCTACCATGGCTCAGAGAGATGCTGGGCATAAGGAAGAAGAAAGAGAGTGGGGAGAGAGGAAACAGCAGGACTCAGCAGTTAGAAATGAATTCGGAGCATGGAGGAAGAATGGGACTAGAAATAAGGAACAAAATTTAAGACCGGATCTCCATATACACATGTATATATATATGAAAAACGGAATTAAAGTTGATCAGGCAGCCTTGATAGTGTAATTTCTCAGCTTGGTGTCTCTGTCAAGGGGACCCCCTGGTGTCGCATAGAAGCTTGATGACTTTTTAGGCTTAGTTCTGCTGCCTACCTTTCACCACTTATTGCTATTTGCAATGTCCTGGACTGTGTACGGTGAGCTGACAGATATAGCACAGGGCCAGCAGATTTATACGTTGTTAGAGCCAGGCAGGACAGCCTGATGTGTTGCTCATGGTACTAGACACCTTTGTAAGGGTCCATGAATTGGTGTCAGTGATTTTTTTATGGGGGTACCTGTTCACGGGGTGCTAAGTGCCATTTGTGTTACTTGGAATCAACAAGCAAGGTTCTTCCCTTGCACTTGAACTCCATGTCTGGCTGTGCTGTTCAGCTCAGCATTTCTCAGCCACCCTGGCATGGCAGGCACCCATTATGGTTAATTCTTGCTGCTGCAGTGGATTCAAAGGAACTGCTGTCAAGTAGGCACAACTGAATGCTACCTTAAGGTTATTCGAATCCGTGGTGGAATTATCGGCTTGGACCCTGGCTACTTAAGTTTCTTATCTTGTTCACAAATAAGCCTTTGATATCTCACTGAGAAAGTGAGCAGACCAAAATTGGACCACAGCATGACATGCTTGATGAATTTTTCTGAAGAGTAAATTTGACGATCAAATTTTTTTCTATGTATATTCTTGCAGGTAGAACCCTTATAAATACCATCTGAATTTAGCWGTCCTTAAGTTGTGTCAAACTTAGATGTTGATTATATTCTAATTGTTTATTCATGCACTGTGTTTCTGCCTTTTCAGCTCTTTTGGACTCCTGCATCACCTCGAGTATGTTCACTGGCACTGCAGCTCGACTGTTGCACAAGAACATCACCAAAACATCTTGAAGCAAGTGTGCTGCTGTTTTGCAAGGAGTATGATGCACTGTCCACAGGGAAAAAAACCGCGAGATTTTATCTGGAACCCTAATGGTTTAGCTAAAACACTTCTGCTGGGGGAGAACACAGGACTCATGGAAGATTTAGGCCAATTATTTCTCCGTTCCAGAAGTGCTAGTCTTACGGCTGAAATTGCAGATAACAGTGGGTAGGTCTCACTGCTGTTAAACTTCACTTAGTTTTGAATGCTGGCAATAAAAGGCCAATTTAATTTACATTTTTGGCCTTTTCTAACTTACTATAACTGAAGAATTACTTCCCAAAGGCATGTAGAGAGCAGTTATCTCTGCAGGATGCTATTCTGGCTACTGTGAAGAGGGAACAGGAACACATAAACTGCCATTTGCTGTGGTTTTGATAACTGTAGCATTTGTCTTACTTTACGTCAGGAGACGCTGTGGCCGTCCTGCCAGTGTGCTGCGTGGGAAATGTAGGACTTTGGAAATGTTAAAGTTTGGTTGTTTAGTCTCTTTGAGAGCAAATAAAAACCTCCCAAAAATGTATTAAAAACTGCCTCAAAATTGTAGCAACACTTGAATAATAGAAGCAGAATCAATAAATACATCAGTGACACTGTAGAATCCTCATATCTTGTCGTGCATCCTGTAATGAATGAAATTCTTGCAGCCTGAAAGGATTATTCTAACTTGTTTTTTTTTCCACAAGTGTCATGTAACTCTTTGAAGAACATAGTGCAGTTGCCAGGCAAGTAGGTTAAAACTGCGGGACTAGTGAGTATAAGAGTGAATGCATCAAGCAAGTAAAACCAGGCAAGCTGCAGTATTTCATGCCTTATAAATCAAAACGCTGGCTCAGCCCTTGCTTTGTGCTATAGGGGAGGTTATGATGCGTTGCAACAAACAGATTACCTAATGAAGCTACAATATTTTTAATTAAGGTTTTTCCCTATCCATCAATCATAATTTATCTCCATTTACAAGAATTTAAAGTMAACAAAAATTATTTCTTCCGTGATGTAATTTGTATAAAAATGCAATGGTGGTGATGCAGATAAATCTAGGGAAGAATAAAGAGAGTTGCTGGTACACCAGGTGCGTGGTAACCCTACATGGAAAGAAGAGCAGGGCACAGCAGCGATTCTTTCTGCTTGTTAGAGAAAAATCCCAGGGAAATATATAATTGAAAAAAAAAAATCATTCATACACATTTGTAGATTGACAAGTGTGCTGACCAAATACAGGAAAAATTATCCTCCCTTCCCAGACTGTCTGGTAAAATGAGATGCCCCCTGGAGGGGTTCTTTAAGTCCAAGGCTGGTGTGACTGTTGCAGTCACACCACAGGCAGTCATGCCTGGTGATGACATAACCTGCCAGCTGGAGGGGACTTCCCCAAAGGAGCCCTTGTCATTGCTTGCTTCTCAAAACACTCCAGAGGCTTTCAAGGACTTCTGGAAACTGGATATACCCAAGAGCAGCTGTTGTAACAGGTGTGCTATTCAATGATCTCTCAGGGTTAGATCCACAAGGGAGTGAAACCACCACTAACTCCAATTTTTAGGTGCCAGCTAGTGGATCCATGATCTTCACAACCTTTTTTTTTCAGCTGTCACCTTCGAATGTGCATAAAGCCCATCAGAGTTGGGTAGGCAGAGGAAGGTGCCAACACAAGGCCTGAACTAGGATTTTCTTCTCCCTGATGAAGGCTGCCAGCAGCCAGGGGTGGGTCCTGCCTGTCCCTGCKTGTGTAGACATTTCACCAGACTACACAGATGGAAACATCCTCAAGGTAGCAGATGACATGGGCATCTTCTCCATTCAGGTGGCGTGGAGCAAGGTGGACAGCCACCTCCACCACGTGGCACAGCTTGGTGGCTCTCAGATGAGAGGAGGGGGTCAATCCCAGTGCAACCACAGTAATCACAGTGTGTCATCATAGACAATGGAGCTGCTGACAGAGGCAGGCACAAGGCACACCTCCTATCCAGGGAATCACACAGTGGAAGGATGATGYACTAGCTGTGAAATATGTCTTTTGGTGATTCATACTATAAATTAAAGGTTATCCTAATTCTTTTCAGTACAGAATGTACTTTAAAGAGTTATTSTCCTGGTATGAATCACCACACCAGTCCTCCCTCTAGGTTAGCAACAGAGACCAAACTGCAACTGGTCAGGAAAAAGAATATAATTTAACTTCTCCACTCATTTTGAATTAGGAAATATAGTCTCTTTAAGATAATATTTTCAAGGGAACTAAGCCTCCAAAAATTGAATTCAGGCACTGCTAAATGCAAACTTTTAGTCTATCCAGCATAGATTGCCCATTTGGCAGGTCTTGGTGTTTCTCCAGCCTGCACTGGGGTGGGGGAATGACTGGCTGAGTGAGGAGCAGCTAACTAGAGGAACTGTGGGCTTAACCATCTCTCAGAGGCATTTTTGGGTGGAGTGAGGAGCAGGAAACCTTGGAAGTCTCACTGTTGCAGGAAGATTTCAGGTGGCCGATTTGGGGAAAATATTCCAGAGCATCCATAGAAGTCTTTGGCCTACAGCTGGGGTGCTTGGGGAAGCAGGCGGGGAGAGGCAGAGGTAGGTGAATGGGTCAGATCTCCTAGGCTGCCTTATCTTGGTCAAAACTTTGACAGAACTGCATATTCCTGCAGAAAACTGAATATGCAGCTTTTTGTGAGGGAAATATTTCAACTAGTCTTTAATGTCTTGATTTTTAGATCCTAGAATCTTAGATCCTTAAATGCAATGGTGGCAGACTTTGTTTAGAGGTATCTTCAGCCCATTCAAAGCTCTAGCAGTGTGCTGATCCTGAATGATTAGGTTAGGTTTGAGATTTGGAGCATGGGGACAGAGCTCTTGATTTGAATTTGAAAGCAAAGGATGAGAGGAATAGTGAGAGGAAGAACCATCTCCACACCAAAGTGAGCATGAACGGTATGGCTCTGCACTGGAGCTGTTTTAACAGCAAGGTCTTCCGAACTCTACCTAACTAGCTGCAGCCCATCCCCGCACAGAAGGATTCGACTCTCACTGCTGCATTGTGTCACAGAACTACATATTTATCAGCTATTCAAGCAGTGATGAGCCCTGGAGTCATATTCCTTGGTATGACAAAGAGAATAGTTTACAAAGATGAGGAAATTTGTAATAGTTTAGTCAGCCCRTAAGACACTGTCAGGCACTAGATAAGATTAGAAAGAGTTAAATGTGATCTGGAGATGGTCTGCATTAATAGAGAAGCTATGGTCAAGATCTTTCTAAGTTAATTCAAAAAGTTCTGATTTTCCCCAGCTTTTGTTAAGGTTCACGAGTTCGGTCAATGAAAAGCAAAACGAATTCTAAGAGTTCTCAGGAGAAAGGAGAGGAATAGGCAAAAGTTTTGGCATGCGAAACATTTTCAAAAAAATATATACCTGTCAAAGTAGACAAGTTCTACCTCTGTATGAGCACCTCCTCTGTAAGAGGAGGAAGAATGTGGTTTAAGAACAATAATCAGAGACTTTTAGCATGTAGAGAAAAAAAAAGACACAATTGACTAAATATTTTTCAAAAGTGCTAAATTTCAAATCTTTTTCTTCCTGGAATGTCCAAAACATTCAAGTTTTTATCACACCACCCGAATAATTTGAAAATGTTCAAGATTTATAAGGTGAGATTTAGAATTTGCAATAGCAAGGTATTTACTTGGGGAAGTTTAAAGAGCTGATGAAAACTAGATGACTGCCACTCAACCATAGCATAATGCAAGAGGATAGGATCTAAACTATTAAATACGCTAGAAATACATGACCATTTTTTTCTTCAGTGAGTTTATTGTTCCTTGTACTTGGGATATCACATACAAAATAACATTATTACAAGGAGCTGCTATTTCTAACTGCCCTACTATTAGCATGTAATGCTGTCAAAAGTCTTAATTAATTTGCATATCTATCATAAAAGAACACTGTACATTTCTTTCTCATCTACTCCATGCTTTATCGTTCTTACTCTTCAGCTTGCTGAGTTAAATCAATGTATTATCTTTATTGCTTTCTAGTGAACTCCTTCTGCCCACAAAAGTATTCTAAATAACTTTTTCAAATTCAAAACCAGTCTTGTAGCTGAGTTTTACACAGAATCACCATTTTCAGGACAAATGTATACTCTTCAGAGTACTGTGTAAAGTCAATCTCACCTAAAGATGTGAGAACAAAAATAGCTCTTACCATAAAAATATGTCTAGGTGGCCAAATGCTATCTTCAGTTTTATGACTTTAGATTTGAAGAGGTCTTACTACATTTCAAATGAAATGCAGGTCATTAGGCAAGGAAAAACAATTTGAAACCTTCTGAACAAAGTAAAAGAAGCAGAAACAAAGGAATTGTACAAGTTGAATTATACATGACTAGAAAAAGCTTTTCTGCATAAACATTTGTTCTTGAATTGTTTATATTTTTAAGTCAATCACATTTATTTTCGTCATCTTAATGACATATGCTTGTTAGCCCAGACATCAGTATGCAAACCACAATACTTGAAATGCCAAATTGTGTTGCTCTCCAAAGAAT
Organism: Amblyornis subalaris; assembly: GCA_018881555.1. NCBI lineage: Eukaryota > Metazoa > Chordata > Aves > Passeriformes > Ptilonorhynchidae > Amblyornis > Amblyornis subalaris. The sequence continues at coordinate 15,101,198 of JACAXG010000009.1, read as the reverse complement.
GCTAAGCTTCTACTGCACAGTACTGTGACTGTGAGGACATGATGAGATGCTCATATAAACACATACCGCAATACATGGGTATACCGAGTGTAGGACAAGTAGATGAAATATTGATTGACCCTCAGAGGAAAAATTATGTTCCCTGGTCCATTTTAATCTGTGAGATTATAAGAATTTTCTGAAAAGATGTTCATGCAACTGACCAGCAGAAGCTTCATTACCGTTAAACCTCTACCAGAATAGTAAGGGTACCATATGACAACTCCTTCTCTGTATGATCTCTTGCTTTGCTTGATTTCTTCCTCTTTCAAGTTTAGAGCTGCTTCATGCAAAGGAAAACAACAGACGTTGGCATGCTCCATACATGTAAAATGAATACTCCTTTTATTATAACGTTGGTTTAATGARGTCTATACAAAATTCATATAGTGCTTACCACTGTTTTTCACTGCTGTTTCATTTCCATAACCTGATCTGTCCTCCGTGAACAGCATGAAAGCTGTACTACAACCAGCCAAGAGTTTTCATACATATATTTAATGTAAAAGCATCATTATGTTGCTAAAAGTGACCTTCAGCTCAAATATATAAATAGATATTTTGGAACTGTAAAAAGATAGAAAAGGATGATTTTCTACCTTTTTTCTGTGTCCAGATATTGTAAATCCAAAGAATGATCTACATCTCATTTTCATGAGTGTTTTAGTATTTTAACTAGTGAAATATAACTAAATAACTCTTTTAGGAAAACTTTATATTGTTAATATTTCTTCTAGATTTCCCTTGAATGCAAAAGCATGACCTCTGCATTTTCAGTTTTGTTGTGCTATGGATTTCCACACCTGCTGTGAAACATAAGCACATTTTCATGCTTTCAGAGAGGACTGGAATTTATACAGATCCACCTGACAAGCTAATCATTCTCTTATAAATCATCAGGTTAGCCTTTGCTTTACATTTTTTGTTAGTATCCCTTAAAAGACCAGGATAAATTTCTTGGAAAGACTCTAGCAGCTTCATCATTGGAGATCTCTTAGAACTTGCTAGACAAACATCTATTTCAAGCATCATAAAACAAATTAATGCTACTTTGGACAGAGTGATGAATGAGATAGCCTCTAGCACCACTTTCAATCCCATGATTAGATAGTGTTTCCTCAAAAAGAGCTTATAATGATTTCTGGTTCTGAATCAGACCATAGATTGACCCTGTTGACCAGACGGCCACTTCTCAGAAGAATTGCAGGGTGTGTGGAAAAAAAAAAAGGCAAGGATATTTATAGGTGGATGTTGAAGAAAACCTTATGGACAATATGATGAGTAGTAGGAGAGTGTTAGACATTCAATCATGTGAGAATCCAAGAATGAACTCTTTAGCCCAGTACGTACGCTGAGATACCTCAYAGAGATTAAAAAATTGTGAAATAACAAATTTTAGCTGCTCTTTTGGAGTGAGATGAAAGAAATTTTAACTGTGGAGAAGTATAATTTTTGTTATTCTTGTCAGTAATTTGAAGGAGAAAAAAGACACGTGGTATTTACCATAGTGCTAAGGTCTTAGAAATGAAAAATGACAATTATCAGAAAAGATCTGGAAAATTTGTTAAAACGTTTGTTTTTCACTCATTCTCTTTCAGCTAGTGAACACTGAGAATTCTGTAATATTTTAGAAGTTCAAAATCCTTTATATGCAGTAGAAATCACTGCTTGCGCTACAACAGCATCTGGAGACTCTAAAAGAGTTTTGGCCTTTTGTAGGTAAATACACACCTGCAATGCTCAGAAGCAATGCATTGCCCACAGAGTTCAAATCACTATCAGAAAAGATAGGAATGACATTCTTAGTTTGTGTGGGGTATGGTGGTTTGGGTTTTTTTGTATTTGTTTGAACCCATTGTTGTTGATTTTGATTTTAAATTTGTAGAAAAAATGCAGACAGAGAATACATACACTGCTTAAAATCACCCAGGAAACGTATGGTACATATCAGAACTGAGTCCATCACTGCCAAATGTCCTTCTATAGGCATATAACAATTTTAGTTTTAAGCAGACAGTAATTCTACAATCAGATGTATAAGTTGCAGGAGATCACTTGAAGGGATCCAATGGCAGGCCCATGACCTCTGTTCATAAACCATTTAGGAACCATCAGGAGTGGTTGTACAGATATTTGTACATATATTGTTTGTCTGCATAATCCATTGTATGCATCTGAAATGGAGCAACTGCTTATGCAATGTGTGCCTATTTAGTACATGTGTCAGAATAGTAACAGCAATGCAGTTTGGCTGAGAAAAACCTGTATAATTGAAGTAGAAGACTACTAAGGAGAGAAAAACATTTCTCATGATGCCTTAGTAGATATAGAGGGGAGATTTCTGTACAAAATATCTTAAGTATGGCCTCTAGACACCTCAGAATATTGAAGGAACTGCATCCCCAGCTTGAGAGGGATGAAAATGGAAATCTGCTATTGCATTTGAGAAGGTAATTATTGAAGTGAAAAACTTCATCAGATTAAACTGTGAGCACTAGGCCATCCCACATGAATCCGTAATTTGTCGTTCTACAAGGTCGTAGATCACCATGACATCAACACGTCCCAGAAGACTTGGTTGATAAAAACATACAAGAAGACTTGGTTGACAAAACTGGGAACAATATTAAGTGACAAAAATAAAAGAAAGATCACATGGAGAACAGGGAAAAGAAACAAAACCTAAGGTGCTTCCTGTAGTCACACAATGTATAACAAATACTGCATGTAGTCAAACCAAATTAATCTGTTTGGTGAGGACTGGAAGAAAGCCATATGAAGCATCTAGAGTAGGAAAAAGATGGGTTTTGAGTTAAATAAATAGAAATTAAATGTTTTTCTCTTCCATTCAATGTTAGAAATATCAAAACATAAAATCCACCATATACACTAAACTTGTGGATGAAAAAAAATGTATTTGCATTCATCTGGTGGAGTTTTTAGTTATGTTGAAGGCACATCTTAAATTGTAATATAAATGTTTTGCTATACTTTGTCTAACTTGTAAAATATTTTATTTGCAGATAAATGCAATAAACTCCAAATAGGAAGGTTTATTTTTTAAGAAATTTAGCTGATCATTACTTTATAATTATGACACTGATTTATTAGAAATTGTCCTCAATTCATTAGCATTATTTATCTAAGGAAATTAACACAATTAATATAATTTTTAGAAATGTCTACCTGAAGGACAAAAGTTGCTGGAATTGATTAAAATTATAAGAGAGAGCTTATTTGCTATAATACTTAGCAGTTTTTATTTATACAAGTGCCTCATAGCAATTCCACAGACAGGTTAGCTTCATCTCTGGCAAAATATATTTGAGTTTGTTCTACAGACCGTGCTCCCGACACTTGCCAGGCACAGATATGTCTGGAAACCGAAGTTATGTACTTGTTCACTGTTCAAGTACAGGGTTCCTGAAGCAGATCTGACCTGGACTGAGGCATGGGTCTATTTATATCTTTAYGCCTACTGGATTCCCAGTTGAGCATTCCTGCCTTGCTGCCAATCTATGGGTTACATTTGGCAGCCAATCTACTCTCTGACTGAGACCTTCCCAACTGCTCTGTCAGTTATCGCAGGAATCATATTACGCAAACATGGCAGAAAGAGTGTGATGGAGAGGAAGGTGGAAACAGTGGTTGTCGAAGGGACACCATCTGTCCAGATGGAGGAACACAGGTTTAGCTGGAGGAGCTCTGGTCTTGCAGTGGCTGGTTGACGGGGTATATTTGTGAAGAACAATAAAACTCGATTTTATGGTTAGAGCACAGTCCCTTCACTCTTCTTGCCAGAGGGCAGACAATCCCCTGAATGAGCCGACTTGCAACTCTTTGCTCAGCAGGGGTATCCCCATCAACTACTGCTTGCCACCAAAGGCTTCTCTTGGATAAAGTCTACATTGGTGTTTAACCAAAGTAAACAGAAAGGAGACTCAGAAGTCCTACTCATTGATGCATCTCAGCAGAAACCCTGAACCAACTGCCAAACATATGAAAGAAAAGTAAAATTATTGCACATTGGAATATTTTTCAGCCACTGTTACCCATGCTGAAGGTTAAGGAGACAGCATGTGACAGAATAGAAGCAAAAAAGCCCCAAAAAACAGCCTCCCACCTGCAATTCAGTAGAGTGCCTAGCCTATAGGCACCCGTGTCCTGAAAGAGGATGGAAGCAAGGGATTTGGTACCTCACCTCCACATGCAGTGTGTGCAGGGAGTTGTGAGCCTTGGCATGAAAACTTTCRTTGCAACTGAGGCACACCTTGGACTACATAGCAGAGAAAGCAACAAGCTGTCAAGTGAAACTGAGAAGTCATTTGTTCCCACACAGGGCAGGGAAGCAAGGAGTGTTCTGTCTCCTTGATGCCCAGGGCCTGTAACCTTCTTGAAGGAGAGGAAGCTGAGACTTGTCCTCCAGAGAAGGGAGTGCGGTCTGCTCTCAGCAGGGGAGCTGCTTTGCTGTGCAATAACCGTGTGCAATTATGTAAATAAATGTCTGAGAGGGACAGAAAAATAAAAAGAAAGAAAGAAAGTAGAGGAGTGAGTAGGCTTGTCAGCTGAGCCCCTGGCACTGGCCATGCCAGCACATCCTCTCAGGACACCTGGGACATCTGAGGAAGAGAAAGCATGTCTCTCTCCTGGTTTCATGTCCTAACTGCATTAAAGAGTGGAGGGAGCATGAGATTGCATGTGTGGGTTTTCTGACTCTGTCCCAGGGGGCTAGGCATTCGGTGCTCATCCACATCCAAAGCCAAGAAAAATTTTCCGAGTGAAACTTTCATTTAAAAGTTTCGCTTTCAGGACACTCTCTGAGGAATGAGAAGTTTCCATTACATCTTCTTTGATTCAAAATTGTATTTCCCATCTCAGAGGTAAGTCTCCTGAACACTGTGGTATGAATGCGAAGAGACATCTTTCACATCCTTAGCTGAAACATATGGGTGAGTGAAAACAAATTCAAAGTTTACTGAGGGAAAAAAARGAGACAAAGAAGGTCATGTAGAGCATGATTTAAGCAGCCAGGTTCAGAGTCCCTGGTTTAGAAAGGAGATGTCCCGGGCTACAATATTCTGTGCCAAATAACAATTTCTGGGTTTTATGATAAAGAAAAACTGGCTCAGCATCAGAAACACCAAAACTCTAGATTTCCTTATCCTAACCAGCTATCTTAACATTGGACTACAACACTTTGTCCTATTATCTTCTCTTGTTTTGATTCAGCAATCCCCTTTATAGAGTGACACAGCTTGGATGGAGAGAAAGGGGAGAGAGAAAATGGAGACAAGGGTCAAAGATTATAATTTTCTTTTTGCAACAGGCTGTGCTCCCACAGTTGAGGCATTATTCATAGATCCAGTTTGCTGGATCTGAAGACTGAATTGAACTACAGGTTGCTCTGCCTGGGTGAAAGCCTCCTAGTGTGAGGCTATTAAAACAAAAAAAAAAAGACATTTTTTCTTCTGCATCTTGTACAAGAAATAGTGGCTCCTCCTATTTCTTGGAAGGAACTGTTTCCTGTTAGATTGTTTTAGGAACACTCCAGCCGAGTGTCCCAGAATAGACCTCATGTTAAATAGTGAATATTAAGTAGAGGAAGCAGCTAAGTAGAGGACGGTCCAGTTTCTGAACCTAAACAGGGCTTAGGCATGAGCAGTAGAGACCTGGCAAGCCTGATGGTGGTTTAGACCCATAAAAATGTTATTCTCCTCCCCCTTCACTTCTCAAAGTAGAGTATGCCCAGTAACATCTTTTAACTTAAACATTTCCAAATGCTAGGAATCTTTGCTCTGTTTTCATGTCCAGATACCTTCTATTGAACTCTTGGACTCACTTCTGCCTCTAGTTTGTTCTTTATTATTTGTCCGTAGCATACAGCTGAGACCCAGATTCCTGACTGCCTGCTCAGAAGGAAGGTGAGCCTTTGGCTTTGGCTGCCCTTAACCCACCCTGGCCTGATTTTTCCCAAAAGGCCCCGGGTTAGGCCATGTGTAAGTAGGATCGTTGGGATTGCAATTGTGGGTGCAAGTGCCTAAGTCCTTTTTAAAGCCCCCACTCAGCACTGTAAGGTTGAGATCAATAAACTAAAGCCAGGAGGTTCTGAGGMAGATATGAAAAGTATGAGGTAAGGAGTTAAGTGCCTATTGGTGGTTCATTTTCATAATGGGATAGGAATTCATTTGTGCTGGAAGCCTTTGTACTGGGAATGTATGAAGTCTTTAATTAAAATTGATTAAAATGGTAATTTTGAGCTCTGATAGTTTAGAATAACAATTTTTTCTCTTCACACTCCACATCTGAAAACCTTTAAACTACTTCAGTGAACTGCAACCTAAGTAATCCTGCTCCTATTTTTAGGGACATAAGCCTCGGCTTCAGCAGGGCTATGGCAGTTAGAGTAAGAAGATTTTGCAAGTGTGGAGGATTAGCCTCTGCAGCAGTTGTATGACAAAGCAATATAGTTGCCAGTGATAACAAGGAGGAGGAAAGAATTTGTCATTTATTACATATTCATATTTGTCTTTTTTTTAACACAGCAATCTGCAAAAATATATCCAAAATTACTGAGTTTTTGTTTGTTTGTTTTGTTTTTGTTTGTTTTTTAATTACTCAGAGCTTTCAGTTCCACAAATGTTTCACCTCACTGCAGAGCAGAATAGATGAGTACTGGATGCCAGCACTGTCCTGGAATTGAGAACACTAAGCATCACGGTTTGGGTCCCGTCTAATCCTCTGGTGTGGAGTTAACCTGCTGAGACCTAAAAGCTCCTCTCTTCCTGGTACTGATCTTTGTAATCAAGAGGAAAGCAGCTAATTAAGTACACAGATGAAGGGACATTTTATTATTCAGCTCCTAGATATCTATACTAGCTTTACTGTTCCTGTAAAATCCATGCTTCAGCTGAGCAAGTGAACTAGTGCTCCTAAATTTTATGACATCAATCCTCCACCAGTGAATCTGCAAGACGACAAAGGAGATAAATACTGAAACAGCAAATCAGCAGAGGATAGTGCAGAAGGTTAAGACGTAAACTTGTCCGTAAGGCAAAAAAGCCCAACCCTCAACCGTCTCCCTCACCCCCCATAAAGCCCCCCCAAACAGAATGCCCAAAACTCAAAGCTCTTTTATAGTCCAGCTGGGTGAAATGCACAGGGTTTCAGAACCAGCATGGATAACACAAGATCAGAAACGTGGAGCTCTGTATTTCCACAGAATTGGGATAAATGTCCCCTTTCAGTTGCAGAAATTTTCAATGTAAAGAAATGACAACAGAGACATCAGATATTCTTAGTTACTGTCATTTAAATGTTCATCTAGCCCTGCTTACATGGCCTTGAAGTTCACTCTCTGTAGATTTTTCAGAGATCCCCTTTATTGACACAAACATTCACAAACAGATCACTTCAGGCTCATGTATAAGTGTTTACAGCTCCTAAGGGATGCATCTCTCTTCCTCTTTATGCCACCTTATGGCATGAAGAAGCCATCAATTGAGACCATGAGTACCCTGAGAGAATAACCCATTGCCACATACTGCAAACTGCTGGAATGATTTTGTGCCATTTCCCCTTCTAGTGCCTTAGGTCTTTTCTCAAGAAGCTGTTGAGTTCAATGGAAAAACAGGAGAGTCTTAAACTGYTGAAGGCATGTTTAAATTAGGGTAATTGCTAGTGGGCAGGAGGAACAGCCAATCAGAAATTTCTGTAAAGCAAGTCCCAGGTGTCCTTCCTTTCCCACACCAGGGGTGGTATAAAAGCAGGATGGTATAAAAGCACAGCAGAAAGACAGTGTTCCAGATGCCACATTTATTTCTATGGAGATTCTTGTGCATTTTTCTGGACGAAGAGATACTTTCTGTTTTCAATCAAGTAAAACCAGCAAACATGGGTGAATCTTCCTTAGTGAGGGAAGGGTCTAACTGGGACCTAATATGAGCAATTTTGATTTTTAGTCTATTTCACCAGGTCTGGACATTAGCAGTTTTCACCCTCTGATACAGGCCCATGGTCAAAGTTACAAAGGCATCTTTGGTGCTGATAGATGTACCTAGTGGTGTTTGCAAAGCATCTAAAGGACACAGACATGAAATTTCAATTGCTTTGATAGAATGCTAAAAGAGAGATATCCACTAGAGGACAAAAATATTTAAAAATCGGTTATGTTATCTTCTAAGTTTCAAGTGTCAGCTCTATCATTCCCTTAAAAGAGTCCTGAATCTTGATGGAGGAATCTGAGATCTCTCAGATTTCATGGGAGACTTTGGCCCTCCTCTTTGCTTTGCAGCACAAAACTTGTCAATGCCTAGAATTAACTCATCAAAGTTTTAAGAGAAATGTTTGAAATACTGATCGTTCTTGTGATTTAGGCCTCAGACTATGGCTTTCAGGGTGTTTTGATCAGTTCTGAAACTGCAGATAAAATTGATTTTTCTATTTTTCTTGGTTGGGTTTTTTTGTGTTTGTTTTTTTTTTTTTTCTGTTTTTTTTTTTTTCCCCCTGAGATTAAAGCCTTCTTTGGCTTCAGCTTCCATCTCCCTAGACAATGCCCTGAGCATCAGCCTGCATGGTGCTCAGGCAAGACCAGATTTTGAGCTACAGTGAAACTGAGCCATTCAGTATGAATAAATACCAGATAACATAAACCAGAGAGAAGGATTACATAAGGAAATAGTTTTGGGTGCTAAAAATAAGGTGTTCAACTTCAAAAGCAGATTTCTGGTCCCAGCTCCTGCTGTGAAGACTTTTTAGCCCATTGGCTAATAAAAGGTTGAGAAATTGAGGATTACTGGCCAGGATTATCAAAAAAAATTACCCCTTAATAGTCCCTGCTGGATATCCTTTTCTCTTAATAATGTCACTCAAGTTTCTTGCAATGCAGTTGTAAGAGACGGTTCGAGAATCTCTCATCTGCCTCACGATCATCGACAAGGACAGAGACTGAAAACCCTAAAACACCCCAGAAGCAAAAGAGGACTTTTGCTCAGGAGTCCTGGCCTGGCCGAGGTGAGATGTTTGCCAAGTATTGCCTGTAGGTGCACCCATGGAGAAATACAATGCACAATGCATTCCTGAGAAAATTGGTACAGGTTGTGGTGGTACCGTGATTGCACTGCAGCGAGGAGGACAGACCGTGATGGTGCCGTGCTTGCACCGGACCGAGAAGAAATAATTGGTCCAGAACACCTGCTTCTGTACCCCAAAAACCACAGGCCTCAAACAATAGTGGCAAAATTCCTCACCTTCTGGCCAATTGTCCCCCCCCGCTCACGAAAAGACTATAAAGAGACACTCTAAGTTAACCCAGTTGAGATCTCCCCACGGACGACGACGAGTCTATTGGCTGGACCACGAGGACTTCGTATCATCCGTTGGTAGCTATTCTCCTCTCCCTTTCTCTCTCTCTCCCCACACTACTTTATTCCTCTCTCTTTCTCTCTCCCCTCTATCGCATAATTGTGTTGTTGGCACGCAATAAAGGTGCATTGTTGATTCAAATTGAAATCCCCGTTTGTGTCTTTTGCACTCTGAGATCGGTGATAGAACCATCACGACCCCCGCTCGTGCGAGCGGATCGTGACAGCAGTGCAGGAAAGACAGCATGTCCCCAGCCGTCCATCCCATCAGGCTCATGCTAGTCTCTTGGATATGTGGGTTGGACCTCCCTCAAGTTAGAGTCAGCAGAATTTAAGGCAGTGTTTCCTAACCGTTCTGCCACAGAAAACATCTACTTCTGCTGCCTCAACTGTAAAGAAATGGATCCCCTCATTACTTTGGAAGTGTGTTGAATACCTCTGCTAGAGTAGGGTGTTCAGCAAGTGTGCAGTGTGTGCTAGCCACTGGTGTACATACAATAGGCATATGCTGAAGACACAGGTGCCTAGAAGAACTCTTAATTAGGAGGCTTCTAATGAAGTTTAGATGCCTCAAAGTTTAAGTGGCAGAAGGAGGGGGGAGGATGCTGCCTTCTAATTTGGTTGGAACTTTTGCTTCCTAGAGAGGCACTTATCTGATTCTTTGAAGCCTTGCAAATTTAACTTTGAAGTTCTCCTGCCCTCTGAACCCTAAATAAAGAAATAGAAGCTTTTTGTTTACTTCTGCCTTTACTAACAGCCCTCTGGATGGTTCAATTTTTCCTCTATGGAGCTTCAAGGCTTCACTTACCTTTGGCTGTCTGGTTGGACATGTTTGTAAACTTAAACATCAGCATGACACTGTAGTAGAACACTGGTGAGTCAGGTGTAAAAAAAAAGTAAGGGAAAAAATAGTACAGGGAAATTTCACATAATGCCAGAGACCCTATTCTGGCGTAATTCCATGCCCTCCAGAATATCCTTCCATTAAACCGATTGCAAAGCTTATATGCACTAGAAATTGAAAGGCAATGTGGGTTTATCACTTAATCTTCAATATTAGTTTGTCCTTTTTTTTATTGCATGGGACACTTTAGTTGAGTCTCTTCAGAGATGTTATAATTTCTTTCCCGGTTTTCCATTTCAGAGTTGTCAGTGGAACAAGTATTCATCATAGATCATATTAACCTAAGGTCTCCTCATCAACAATGAGGAACATGCTCTGAAATATGTTCAGCTTTCTTTTGAATCTGTCATGGATTTGCTAATCTTCAACTCACTCTCTATGCCACTCAGATAAATTATAAGCCTAGAGATTCTGCTAATGCTGAGCAACATCCCTCTCTTTTTTTCTATTGCTTTTTTTACTTTTTCCTTGTAGTAGAKATTTGTTTCATGCACAATCATTTTAATTTGTTTATTGGGATATGAGTTAGGCATTTGGAATAAGACAAACACTGAACTGAACTTTCACCCAAACAGGAACTAAATTAATCTTGATCACAAGAAAATAATCTTTAGAAATACTAAATCTCCGTTTTGTAGAAATGTGGCAATTTCAAGCGAAAATGAGAATGAGATATTTACAAAATCATTTATATGACACACTTGGCTGATCTTTGGATTAGAATAAGCTTTTATTTTTTTCAAATTTTCTCATTGCTGATTATATTGGTTCTGGCTTCTAATGTGCATAAAAATAAGTTTCTATAAATCTGGTTCCTTGGGGTTTTCACACTATGGTTTTTTATATTGTTACCTCTTAGCTAGATCCTGCTCTAGTGAGGTAAATCCCATGGGAGCTGCACTTAGATCAAACTGTGCATACATAATATGCAGCTGACATTTTATATGAAGTGCTAATGGAAGTGGCTGATTTTGCTTCTAGTGAAGTTGGTAAATGCAGAATAAATCTTGAAATGGGTATTTATACATGAACATTAGTTGCTGTACACACATAACCTTATCTGGCAGACGTGCTAGGGACAGGCAACACTGCTAAGAGCTATGAACAAGAAGATAGCACAAATTTTAGCAAGACTAACAACTCCTGAAACGCAAGAAGTAATGTTTCCAGCTTCTCCAATAATTTATGCTGGGATAAAACTAGAGTGCTATGGTTAATAGTATATGTTTTTGCTCCTAATGATATTTTCCTATTGGAAGAAACAATTTTAATGAAAGCAAAAGAGGTTAGATGAATTTGCTGATTTCACTGAAACTTGGCTGGGGGGATGGGAGGAGGATTTTTATATAATACAATTTCATACCTTGAAAATATTCTCTTTCCAGGTCTGTAATATTTTGTTTTTCCATTATTAAACACCTTTTGAATTTTAAAAATGCATAAAATCGAAGAATCACAGAAAAAATCATGTTGAAAGAAACTTAATCCAGTTTCCTCCACATAATAGGCTCAATATTATACTCAGACCAGATTATAGTGTAAAAAACTGTAGAAAAAAACAAATGTGAGACAAAATATTGTGATTAATCATAAACCAAGGAAAAAGGATAAATGATGCTTTCAAGACAATTTGAAATTGTCTGCTTTCTTTCTGGTASGTTATGGTCCAATATTGAAAAGATGAGTTTCCCAGGAAGCAGAGGCTCTTTTATAGCTCATTTATAACTTCAGTTGACAGCATCACAATGTATGAAAGCCAACACAATAATATAAGAATCAGATTCAGCAACCTCATGTGTGAAAATTAGAGCTGGTCAAAGGGCTACACTGGTGTAAATATTGTGGTTGATTTACTCAGAGTGAATATTGGCTTTCCGTGTACACCAGAATAAGTTTCTATCCTAGAAGAACAGAAATCCAACTTGCATGCTGAGCTCAAGCACAAATAATATGTAATTTCAGCATCAAATGGAAAAGTTTATTTGAAACAGTGAGGTCACCTGACCTCTCCTCTTTGGATTCCTCTGCAACTCTGTAGCAGTATTTTAAGACAGCGCTGAAATTCCAGAATCAGTGCTCCTGGTTCCCCAGCCATGCTATACCCTCTTCATTCATCTGGTTCTCACAGTCCTGGAAAACTCCATCTCTCTCCTGTATCAGCTTCTTGCATCAAATAAAAATGAACCAAGGATTAACTGCTGTCCTAAAACATATAAAATRAAATGAAACCTTTGCATGTCCCTCTTCCCCACATAGTTGATATCATAAGTTGGGAAAGGAACACTGGCTTTAAAAAAATCAGTCTTTATGTATAAAAGCTGTGGATCTTAGTTAAGCACCTAATGCAATCCAGAGTGCTTCTTTTTAGTTTTTTGATGCTTTGATCAGCCAAAATGCTGCAGGCAACTTTGTACAATATTTTACTAGATGTATGCTAYGAACAAACAGTTCCTATTGCAAGCATGACAAGAAGAGACAGGAAAGGGAAGAAAGCAGAAAACAAACACATACCTAAAGAATCAGAATAAGGAGGAATAAAAATAATAAAAATAGTAATAACAGTGAAGAGAAATACGAAAACCAAAAATAAATGGTAATGGAAAGAAATTAGAAGACTCACAGATGAAAAGTGCAGTGAAGCAGAAAAATGAGGAATCCAAAAAATAGAAGAGAAAAGAAAAGCAAATAAAAATGAATTCTATAAATCTATATGCAATCACACTGCATAGAAATAAAGAAAGTAGAACAACTAGGGAGATAAGGAAATAACCCAATAATAAAAATATGAATATAAATTAAAATGTGTGCTTTTGGAAGATGGGAACAGCAGACAAATTCTGTAATGTAAAGTAATAATGAAAAGCAATGGGGAGGCCAAGGATTTTGAAGGAAGTTGACCTGTTCAAAATAGTTTCCAGTTCACAGATTTTAGGATTTTGGATTACAGCTGACAAATCTTTCCATGATGGTAAAAGATCACCACTTCCTCAGTTGCTCTTCCTGATTTTTTCTTACTCAAATGCTAGAGAGACTTGTTGTAAAGTGTCTTCTGCTGGTCCTTCAGCTGCAGCAATGCACAGCCTGCAGTGCTGGGTCTGAAGTGCCTGGGCTGAGGTCAAGACACAGCTTCCAATGATTCTTTGAAGATTTGGGTCAGTTCACCCTGCAAAAGCTTTGTGGAGAAACCAATGTGAAGATGGCAATGTTTGGTGGATAACAGCAAAAAAGGTGTTTTCAACCGTACAAGYAGATACAGGACAGAGGGAAGAGAATCAGACCATGAAAAGTTTCTGTTAGATGTTCATCCTTCTCAAATAYCCACAGTAATCTCCTAATTGGGTTCTACTGCTGTACTATATATTTGAACATATGAAAACTCTCGTGTCACAAAGAATCATTATGATGCCCCAAGAGGCTGAAAAATTTCACTCTCACTCAGAAACTCTGTAGCTGAGCAAGAAGCTAACACAAATATGTCCTAATCCTGCATCACAGACCACTGGGGTTTTTTTGTGATTCCCCATCCTTGCTCCTCTAAATTCTTTCACTGTCAATAAAAGTTTCCACCTACTTCATCTAATTGCTGTTTTGGTCTCCCTTCCTCTGCCCCTCCTCTTCCTGTTGTAGGTGATACACTGGTACCTGTTCATTAGCAAAGGGAACAGCTAGGGAAAGGAGCTTAGGAAAAACAACTAGGAGATTCACAGAGGTGGTGAGTGAGAAAAAGTGGACTAATTCAGAGCCAGAGAATTGAATGGCTGGCAGACACAAGAAGGGAACCAAAAGGAGTTGATGTGGATAACAGGTATGATTCAAAAATGCTTTGTTGGTAAATAAGAGGAAATTAAGTACCCCAAGGCTGAATTGGTACTGACTTGCGGTTCCAGAAAGAACACATTGAAGCCTTGAGGTGCTTAGAAGTGTCTTGTCTCTGCACTAAGATGACTCAAAGGTGTAGTTCTCCTGGGATCCAGCAGCTGCAGCACTTTTGGAAAGCCGCATGGGCATGTGGCTTTTGGAAAACAGCTGGTACCCAGTCATCCAGCACGAGTGTAGGAAATTCAGCCTGCAAAAGGCCCTGTAGCTATATCCCCATTCCTTCTATAGCAGTGCTGCAAAATTGCTTCTTGAATCCTTCTATCATACAGCTGTCTTAATCTTATCTTAATCTTAATCATATATTTATATGCTCCTCAAAATGCAGTTTTTAGCTGGGTTCCACAGATTCAAACGATGCTGAGAGGTAACAGATGGAGGTAGCCTGAACCAACTCCCCAAGGAAAGGTCCGTCACTCCAGCAGAGCACTATTAGAGCTTCTATAACTCCCAGACTACAGATCTAGGTGACAATTTCCATCCTCAGGGAGGCATTAGTATACATAAATTTCAAAAATGTAAGCAAACACTAGCTTCACTTTTTATGGAGCTTTAATMGTATTCACACATCACATTTTGTGAGACTCCAGTTCTGTGTGAAAAGCATTTTTGGTCAAAAACTAGCAGGGTTTATTGAGTGAATATACACATATCTGTATGGATACATGTTTTTAATCTTATGTTTACAATTATTGGAAGACTACCCCCAAAGAAATAATAATATGCTGACACTTCCATTTCTTATTCTAACCCAAGAAACACTGAATAAAATACTCTATCAATTTCACAGCAGTAAAAGAGTTTTCTTTTTCTCAATGGTAATTTTGTCCTCTCAGTTAATAGGGCAGGAAATTTAACTGCAACTGCTTTGCTGCATTGTTCTTTAGGTATGTAAAAATATTAGCTTGTGGGGTTTCCTGACATCCTAGAGCAACAGAAAAGGAGCAATATAATTATCTTTGACCATATTAGAGGCTAAGGAAAAGAGTGTGAATTTGTTTTATTTAAACTTAATTACTCTACCAGCTTATGCCCTAAACAAAGCTGTTTTAGCAAATTCTGTCAAATGAAACCCAAGCAGGATGAAGGGCCAAGTATTTTGCTGCCAACTCTGTAAGTGCTGGTGACATTATCCTCTTATTTTGCCAGAGTAATAGAGAATCAATTGTAAGATGCTACAGGAGTTCAGCCCCATAATCATGAACTATGGTTTCTCTATTAACTACAAAGAAAAGAAAGTGGTAAAACTTTTCCTAGTTTCAAATGTCAAGTTAAGCCTGTACAAGGCCGATAAATGTATTGAAGATTCATTGCTGTTGGCATCATTGTTGGTTACAAAAAGTACAGTGTTTTTTCCAGCTGGGAAAAAGTAAGGCAAAAGATTGTGGAATATAGTAGCATAAAAYGCTGTATTAAAATTTCCAGCAGTGTTCAAAGACATAGTTGTTCAGGAAAGTGGAACTTTACACTATGAAGTTAACATGTAAACATCATGACGGTAAAAAATTAAAAAAAAAAATCCAGACCCAGAATAATGCTCTTATCCTAGGTTTGATTATTAAACATAACAGTCCACATGATATGAAGGTACATTGATTTGGAGATATGAACCTATTGCAACCCATCTGTAAGCAACTGCAACAGGCTTTACTTCATCTGTTGAACAAATATGTTAGTTCCCTTTGCTATGTAAAACATCCTTTTTGTGAAGTTGAAGAAAGCAACTTGAAAAGAAAAATCCTCAATTTGGGTTCTAAAGTAGAGGTAGCACAACAGTGGGGAACTGTTATTCAGCAAGGTTGTCCTGTTACCTTTTTGCTAAGATAAAGCTTGCTTTTGGGCAGAAAGGGAGGCTCAGACAAAGCCACAAGTGTCTATGGCTTCATGATTTTTATTGTTACGCCTGGGATGAAAAGACATTTGTGGTCTAGTCTCTGGGGGATATACCAAGTTCCTTGTAAATATTAGGTCACCCACTGATCTACAGTTTTACTTCTGAAGTTTTCTGGACAAAGAAAAGTAAATGCAGTAACCCTCCTTTTGAAAATGTACATTGCATGTACCTTTCATTACAGAGCATCTCAATAAAAGAAGTAGAGCTCGATGACTTGAGGCAATATTCTGTTTACAGATAGTTTATTTTTAATTATCTTCTGCCTGTAATGCTTTCTGTCAGACTASATCCTCTATACACTTACACAGATTGGTGGTGGCTGAAACAGAAATAAAATGGTTTGAGTTTTTTCTGAAACCCTTGGCTTTTTTAACGCTTCTCACTGCAAATGGAGAATATGGCATTACAAATAAAAGGTTTTGCTACGGAAGGCTGTCATGGAATCATAATGAGTTTATTGGTGTTTGGAAACTAGTGTTTTCCAGTTATGGCAATGGCTGCTTGTCTGAATTTCTCAGCTGAGCAGTTGCTGTGGTTATTTTTCCACCATATCTAGTAGAGGATGATAGCACTGTCAAAGCTACATGTCTCAGGGAAGCCTGATTGCCTTTTCAGGGCTGCCTAGTTTTGCTTTCTTAACATCTGGAGGGAGTGTTATATGATTTGGACTTCAGCATAAATCAGATTAATTGCAATGTGCAAGTAGTAATTTGTATTCATATACCAAAGTTTAGATTTTAGGATATTGCACAAAATCCCTGACTGCATCATTAAATGGTTACACTCTGGTTTATTAACCAGTTTTTTTACTGACAGCAATTTTATCATACATTCATAAGGAGGAGTTGTACTTCTCGCATGTATATGTATTTGTTATAATAATCACAAAATGTCCCAGAAGGACTATTAAATATGCCTGTTTCTACAATCTGTTTATGTAATGTTTATTATATGCATAGCATATATCTGCTTTGCAAGAAAATTGCAATAAAATGTGCAAATAGTAATCTCTTTAAGGCAAAGACTTTTTATTCCAAGTGCATTGCCAGCAGCCAACAATGAGAAACAGAGTAAGATGCATATAGTGTGTTGTCACAAGATACATCAGATGTGATCACTGTTACAAGTCTCCTTTCCCTCAAGGTATTTTTTCTTAGGCTGTCCTGAAGAAAGCAAGCTTTTTGAATAGGCTTGGTAATTTTCTCTGCAGGGTCAGGAGATGTGCAAATTAGAAGTTGCCAAAAATATTTCACAGGCATACACAGACTAAGACCTTGTACTTGTCTTTAAACAGCCAAAGAATCTCAAGTCTAGCAAGTAGACTAGAGACATGTCAAGTGATGATATTGAATGTGAATGTAAAAGCTTTTCTCTGCTAAAAAAGAACACAGCCTTTAGATTAATATTAGCAAACCCTACTATGTCACATTGCTACAATCAGCATCTCTCTGGGAAATAAGAATACATTAGTTCAGGTCAATATCTGCACTCCCATCAGACAAAATTACCTAACTGTCTTTGTCTGGTAATGATAATGACATTGTTAGCCTCCAGGGAGTTGACGTCACACAACTAAGCAACTCAGGAAGAGCACAGTGTATAAGTGTACAAGTGAACCGGCAAAGACCTCCACGGGTACGGACTGATTCAGCTGACGGATGCTATTCCAATGYTGCCTTACAAAAATCTAAATATGCCCCAAGCTGCACTTAAAAGAAAACAAGCAACTTGCAAGAGAGCGATTTAGGCATATAAACTGTTGTAACTAACCCATCAGAAAGGAAACTATTTTAAGAATAGGAGGCGTGACTAAGTGAAATCTATGATGCTCAAATCACACTCAGATGTATAAGTGTGTTTGCATTTGTGATGGCTAACATTCCTTTCCACTGTAAAAAGCTGAAATCCTTCACCTAATCTCTTTTGCTGTTTGTATTTTTCTACTAAKCTATATGCACCTGCCTACCTCCTGTAAGTACACTCGGGTCTTCCAAATACAGCCAGGACAAGGGAACTAAATATCAAAGCCTGTGAATAGGTCTAATAATGTGTGTTATTGTCATTGAAGTAACAGTGGCACATGAAATCTTGCCACTAAGTAAAGAACGACTGTGAACTGTTTGAACACTTTGTCTATTTAATAAGAAAGGAACAGCCAATTTATCAGAATCATTATGGAGGCTAAAGTAGGAGGATTTTTTTGGTGTTTGTTCAAGGGTTTACATGAAGCTAATTCTCTCTGTATATTGCATTTATTTGATTAAAAGAGAAGTTCAGTCAATACYGCTGCAGAAAAGCCAAGGCTTGTCTGAACTCGTTAAAGTAGGGCTTATACGCTGACACTGATGAAAGACCTGCTGCTGGTGCTGCTGCAAGTCCATTTCGTTTTTATTTGACATCAAGTTGCTTTGCCTGTACTGTCAGAGCTTGTATATGAATCTGCAGTACCACGAAAAAAGAGCATATCTGACAAGGAGCCAGGGATTTCTCGGATGATACCTGGACACTGCCTCATTTGCCTGGTGTGTGATATAACAGGTCTGGGCAATCTGCTTTTCATTCGCTTTCTTCCCCATCTCAAAATGGTGCCTATGCTCTCTCCACAGTCTTCTCCAAATAGCTGCATGTGGGAGGAGATACCTGCAATACAGCTTCTCCTACCCGCAATCCACTTCACATATGTTCGAGACRGGGAAAGAAACGGGGCAGTCGCAGGCATCCCAACTCAGCACTTGTGAAAGGAAGTAGCTCTGCTAAAGCTAAATCTTCTGCTGCCAATGGTTTTCAGCCCACTGGGCTGCCAGGAAAATCKGCTGTCAGTGGATGCAGCTTACCTAACATCATAGCCGTGTGGACAGACTTTTTGTAGGGCATTCATGAAGCCTGCTCAGGCTCATGTCACCAGACTGCCTCTATAGCCCAGGCAGGAGCAGTGAAGCGTGCAGGACCATTATGGGATCCTGTTTCTCTCTGGTGACTGCAGAGGTGATTATCCTCACTACACTAAAGTTAGCTTCTATGAAAACGTTTTCAGTTGGACTTTTATCAAAATGAGTGCTTCAGGGTTGAGCAGACTATATTCCCATAGCTCTGTTTTGACGTGCTGTTTTGCTTTATTTCTCTCTTCATGGTGTACTTAAGCACTGCCCAGAATTTTTAGAAGCTTCAGATCTGATCTGATTCATCTGTTTTGAATAGCCTTGCAATGTTAGCCAGAGAAGATCTTTTCTATTCCTTCTTTTAATCTGCAAGCTAGGTTTCTAAAAGGATTTGTCCCACACTGTTCATCTGAAGGTTTCTTCATCAGTTCCCATTAATGACTTCTGAGCACACTGGTCAATTCTGACCCTCTTTGTCAGGGCACGGAAGTCTCAGAAATGCTTGCTGGAAAAGAATACAGAGGAGAGGCTGGACGATTGGGGCTTGATTAACCTGGGGAAGAGTGTCCCTGCTGTAGAGGGGGGAGCTGGGATCTTTACAGGATTGCAAGGTGGGAGAAGAGGCATAAATTGAAACAGAAGAGTTTCAGGCTGGATATAAGAAGAAGCTGTTTCTCCAGGTGGACAGTGTCCAAGAAAGGCTCCTCACTCTCACTGGAGGTTTCAAGATTCAGCTGAATGAAGACCTGGGCAACCTGTTGTGATATCAAAACTGACCCTGCTTTAAGTAAGGTCTTGAACTAGAGCTCTCCAGAGGTTCCCTCCAGCCTTGATTATTTTGTGATTCTGAGTTTTATCCATAGACAATCTTAAACAATGCTGAGCCTAGGTAGGAATGCCTAACCAAACTCAGTGGGTTTTTTCATTATATTTATGAGGGAATATGTAAAGGTTTGTCTTTATTTTTAGCAAATAAACTACTTTATACTCTCTCCCTATATATATGCATTAACCTGGGAAAGATGTGTTTTGTGCCATATGAATCTCAGAACTACACATGACAGTGGTAGTTTGAAATCCATTCTTGCAACCATGTTCTGGGACTCAGAGTCCTTGCCTTCTTCAGCATTGTCTCCATATGATTACTTTCCTCTGACTCTAGCAACAGAAGATTTATATTCCCTCATAAGGAAGCTGCTGAGCCCCACTCTAATGACAAAAATCCCTACCAGCTTCACCCCGTGTGTCCAGTCTGGAAAAGCCCAAATCCTGCTGCAGGCACTAAGCCACGATATCATTCAAATGCCAAACCAAAATCTTTACAAAAAGAGGCAGCAGCAACATGATTCTGCATCCAGAATCAGATCCTGCTGAGGTCTCAGCTCTTTCTCACCTCCCAGTTCTTCAGCTCTTTCAGCAGAGGGCACCTTTGGATGAGAGAGGAATCAATCATCCTGATAAAGACTTGGAAAGTCTTCTCTCCCACACCCCACTCCTACAAGGCAGAGTGGCATCCAGATGAGCCCAAAGTTCTCACTCTTTTTCCCTTCTAGCACACCTGCTATCATCAAAATGAAGGTTGCCAGGTTGGCTCTGAGGTTGTTCTCTTGGCAATACGGTCGAGCATAGTGCTGCTCTGATGGTTACACTGCACACGGGACACAAAACCGCTCTGCCCTCTGACGCTGTTCCCGTGTTTTGTGGATATGAGACCACTTGAAGTGAGAGGAGAAGAGATGTTCACACAGAGACACTCTGCCAGCCTCTAATGCAAACACCTGCTGTGGACATCCTGTCTTTTTTTTCCCCAAGCAAGTCTTTCCTTCAACCCTCACCAGATTTTTTGTCTTGATTTGTCTTGAGCAGGGTCCTTCCTCAGAGGGCCATCTACCTGTCACAAATTGGCAGAATTTCCTCTTCTTATTGCACCTGCAGAAAATTTGGCAAAGAGCTAGATTTGGCAAGCAGAAAGCAAAAGCGCAGCTTTGCCCTTTTTAATGACATTTTTAACTTCCATGGAAGAATTCCAGCTAGGCAATCTACCCCAGAGTTTTCGTTTACCCCATGCAAGATAACGCGACTGCAAACATAGTAAGCAACTTGTGCTATTTAGCTGAAAATTACATTTTGAGGACAAGAAAATAAAATTAGCATGCTGAAAGATTGAGTCTGCAATGTTCTCTGCACCAATGAATGGTGGCTGTGCCCTGGCACAAAGATGCCATGGGCAGACTGCTTTGCCAGTCCTGAGCATGGAATGCTGGTTAAGGACACTAGATGTGCACACAGATTAAGAATTAATAGGGTTTATAAATATATTCTGCCAGTCAAACAATATTATCTTTACTTCAATCTGTAAAAGAGGTTTGCATGGTACACATCTTTTTATATGTGTGACTGCTAGCTAAAGCTGTTTTAGTAAAACAGACAGCCATGCATTTCATGTTTTGGTAATAAATTAAGTAATGGCTAATTTTGATTCCCCAAGTACTCACCCAAAAAGATTACTGGGAAACTGAGGTTTACATTACTTTTTAGCTGCATTCACATCACAAACTTGTTCTTGCTTGAAATCCCTGTAGTCCTTAGTGATATTTTAGTGTTAAATATGTTTTTCCCCCTCCACCTCAAGAAACTCTTGTTTTAGGATTAAGAGAAGGAAACTTTTATTTAGAAAAACCCATATTCTTGTAAAATAAGTAGGTTTTCTTTTTTAAAAGAAGAGATTCTGCTCAGACTTCTTTTTGCAAATATTTGTGCAAATTCACAATGAAAATACTATTCATATTTGTTTTAACAGAACAACATTTTGGAATAATAATTTGAATGGTTTTCCTTTGGAAGAACTACCCCAAGGAGCAAACATGGTTATGCCAAATACATTCATTACAATCAATCTTGAGAAAAATTCAGTCCCCCTCAGGCAAAAAATTAAAAAAAAAAGAATGTTTAAACAAGCAATCTGCTTGGTGTTTATCTACACATGGGCACACATACCTAACATTCTTACTGACAACAATTTATCTTTTCCCTACTGATTCCTTTATGGTGTTTCGTGTTGATTATTGTTGTTTTCATTATAATTTTTCCAACTGTATCCCAAGTTTATTATGTGATTTATAACCAAAACCATGATCTCTGGTCTAAATAATCTGCACACTGAAAACAGCATTAGACTAATATGCCACAGGATACTGAAACACTTCAATGATTTCTACAATAAAAGTCAAAAGGATTGATTGTGTAAGAATTCCTTCAGGTCATTAGATTGCAATGGCASGTGCCGTTTTATTTGCAAATTCCAACAAAAAACCTGTTTTCCAGCAATATAAGATTGTGAGGATGGGAAAATTACAATGCTTGGAAAATTTCTGCAACATATGTCAGTTTCTTCATGTCCACAGGTTGGAGAAATGAAGAACCCATAGCAGACTGTATTGTATTGTTTTGGGGAACAGAGAAGAGAAAGAGCTTGCAAACACTTCTGAAGGGTTCGGTATATGCATTAAAATCTAAATACAAGATTTTCTTGATGCAATTCTGGAAGTTAATAAGATTATTGTTATTRGGGTTAAATTCATCTGTCTGTATGTATACATGCATGTACTATGAACATCTACATATTCAAGTGGGCAATTCTATCTGATTTCTATTCTCTTTGGTCCTGAGACATACATGGTGGGATAGACCTATTAACAGAAAATGTATTAGATATTTGTCAATATCATGTGCCTAAACTCAGAAGTAACAGAAAAGAAAAATATCTTTTCCAAGYTGACCTCCTGTGTTCATCACCATGGCATCTCAACATGTTTACAAAAGCACTGGTCRCAGTGTCTGCTCTCTCTCACATGTGGTTCTTTTTTCCTCTCCTCCCTTCTATCCCCATTCAAGAGTGAGGGGTTTGAACCAAATTAATTTCTAACTGTTATTACTCTATAATATGCAATACAGTTTTCTTAGTGAGACATATAAAAAAGGGGCACCTTTTAATTKGAATGTAGAGTAGTTTAGTTCTTATGAGAACAGGTCCTGTAGTCTTTTAGAGATGTAAGGGAACACGAAATAGGGAAAAAAATTTCAAATACAAGTTTGATCACTGAAACACTCAGAATGACACTGATCAGCATCTCTTCTCCATGTCACACCTTTAAAATCCAAATGAGACTAGTATGTGTACCAAGTGGCACAGTAGATGAGGAAATTACAGCAACTTCAGGATCTGAGCTTCATTGCTCAGTGCTTTTAGAGTAAAGTTYGTTTGGGGGAGAGAGATTTGGCAGCATTGGCTCTGTCATAACCATAATATCGTGGCAGCAYGAGAGTATGCTTAGCTCTAAAAACAAACTGGGAAGACTGGTAATGTCTCCTTGACTCAGAATTAGCCTCACAGGTCTCTCTCTGAAGTGTAGCAGGCTGAAGTGCATCTTTTTCCAATATCCCAGATGGTTCTTGTACGATCCCTATAACTTCTTTCAGTCTCCTATTCCCTTCCCGCTTTTCCTTCCAAAATGCCACTGACTGTGAATAATTTAATTTGCCTGCCAGAGTTCTCCATCACTTTCTCCAGCCTTAAGGGAGTAACTTTCTAACACTGTATTTCAATGTCTTCTGGCAGAATATTTTCCATCTGCTTTTTAGATGTGTGAGTGTGGGAGGGGCAGAGGAGGCTGGGATGGTGGRGGTGGTGTCAAGGAACGACGCCAAGACATACTGCTCTCGTTGAGATGATCTACTGCTTCCTTTCTGTTTCCACAGGGCTTGGTACACTGCTCTCACTTCCCTTCAGCGTGGCTGCTGTTCTTCACTTCTCCCTGAGGTAAGGATAAAAATGAAAGAGGAAAAGAAAGTCAACTCCTCAATGCATAAATTTCAGAATGTGTTTAGATTGGAAAAGTCCGTGAAATAAAACATTTATTCCATTATCCTAGGCTTTTCATCTCTGTTAGCATTGTAGCTTGCTTGAAAAGTATTTGAAGTACGAGCACTGATCTGAATGGACAGAGGGAGCCTGGTAAGAATGTGGGCACCCACAAGGAAAGGGAGCTGAACTCCATCTCTGTCAGAGATCACTCTGGGCATCACCCTGGGAACAGGGAGGACAAGGAGATTTCTGGTTGCCACAAAATAACATAAAGCCGTAGCTGTTTTCCAAGATACTATCACTAGGAATAACACMAGGTTATTTGACATGTGAATTTTAGGGTTTTACCTTTACAATAAAGAAATCCAAACAATGAGTAGTTTTCCTCTATTTAAGCTACGAGGACCCAATAAACCTTAAATCTTCCGTACATCTAGCCTTTAGAGTGGTTTTCTGTGACAATACATAAATAATGGGAAGCTGTAAGAGGCATCCTGAAGCTGTCTTTAGGATTGCATTGAAGTACAGTTATATAATAAGAGGAAGAAACTTGGATTAGCTCATGAAAGTCAAGAAACATGACAGCAGGCATTATGCTTAAAGTGGAACTTATTAATGATAAATTAAATAATGCAGTATCCTGTTCTCCTAAAAGACTATTCAGGCAGTTTGATGCCTGTGGCTATGCCTGGTGTGGTGCACCCCATCACATTCAATCACAAATGCTCAGTCCAGCTGCGCAGGGACTTTATGTAAATGGAAACCTCTTGGAAATCCCACCCACCTGTGCTACAGGACAAGGAACTGAAGTCRTTCCGTGGAGCAATATTAGATCATGGAAAAGGAATGCAGAAATCTTTGTGCAGTTCTGCTGTTGCTGACATATAACGCAGAAAATGGCTGCTGATTGCTCCATTTTTGTTGTGATCCTGCGCGTTTCTTTCTTTCAAGTTCTGCTAAGAACAGTGACAATTCATATAAATTATATAGCTTCTCAGTGGATAATTGATTATTAAATACAGTAGTATTTTGTCCATATTATGTATTTTCTTTAGTAGATAGTAGTTTGAGCATAACTGTATGACTGACAGGGATTTGGATGAGAATTTCCCATTCTTGAAAGTTATAATGTAAAATTATCTCACTTAGATGTTCATGGGATAAAGACATGACTTTTGCTTTTGTTTCTGAGAATCATTAAAGCTGAATTRTGCTCTTTGGTTGCAAAGTAGCAGAGTTAGTTACTGATATCTGCTTGTCAGTGTTATACTGTATATATATTACCACTTTTTTTCTCCACAGTTTTAGCTGAGTTTGGCAGATGAATATCTGTATGCAGCTGAGTAATTAATTTCTACTTTGTCAAAGTTAGGAAAAGATTTGAATGGCAATTCAGAAGAATTTCACGCAATGCTTAAGTTAGATCATTGCTCCATGTACCTTACAGTGTGTACAAGACAAAGACTGAAATCTACAGCTTTGTTCTATTTTGCATTAAATTGTAGGGTTCTTTTCTTCTTCTTCTTCTTCTTCTTCTTCTTTTTGAGCATATGCCACCAAGCATGCTAATGAACCAGTAAAAGAATCAGCTGTCCTAACAGTTAACGAGAATTCAAAGAGATTTATTTAGCCTAGCATCATCGTTTCAGTGAAGATTCAAAGAGGATTAATTTGATTTATGTCAAAATGGAGGAATCTTTATATAATCTGCAGTCAAACTTTCATGAATATATTTATTCAGACTTGTGAAGTTCTTCAAATTCATGTATAAAAGGCTATGGGAGAAGAAGACAATATTTATTTATATGTAAATTATTCTTTTTGTGCATAAAATCTATTTTAAGTTTCAAATGTGTTTATATCTCCTCTTTGCAATGCTTGGGAATTTGCAGGATAAAATGCGGAGCTTTAGAAATCAATGGGTTTTATATGTGATTTTAACGGACTCCAATATTCATTTGCAAAAAACTGATGGGCAGACACAGATAAGAAAATATTACACAACGTAATTCTTAAGGGCACTCTACCATCCCTCAAAGCAACATTTTTTCTGGAATACATGACACACATACAGAATACACATTAGTGTGCTGTCAGCATTTCATCTGCTCTCTTTTGGAAAAGCTGCATGACTCACATCTTTATCATACCTAAGTGAAAAACTCGTGCTAATAGCGTCATTACCATGCATCAAAATTTCACGTACGGCTATATTAAGTACGGAAAAGACAGCTGATTTCAACACTGGCAGGATTTGTAAGCACATCACTGTTCCTCAAACCGCACACCATTACCATTTCCAGGAACTGTGTATGGCATCCTGAAGTGGCTTTTCATACGCCATTTCCATGGCTCTTCATGCACTACTGCTTTTACACAATGACCCCATATCATGCATGATGATGCTGAGTCACAGATGGCTTTAATACAAAAAGCCTTGTGTTGAGCCATTTTCTTCACATACACATTGAAATCCAAATTATTCATGAGTAACTGTACTTTTGTTAGACTACTTGGGTTGTCTAAACTCCAAATTCACAAGATTATTTATGCTTGGACAGAAAAGAAAGAAATTATAGCAAGCAGTATCAAATGACCTGACCAGCTCTTACAATGTCCTTTTGTATTTTTTTTTTTGAATTTTTTGTCTAGTAGGGATTTTTAAACAATGGGGAGAAGTAGCACATGAATGCAGTCCCTTGTTCTTTCCAATACTTTAGGTGGACATTTCCAAGGGAGTGGATGTTAATCCAAAACCAACTTTGAGAAGCAAAAGCATTTTACTTGATGCAAGTGGCTACTGGCAATTGATACTAACATACAAATTTAGCAAAACTTCCAACTGATACATGTTTAGGCATATAACGTGAGGAAAAAGTAGATCTAGTCTTGTTCTGCACCAAAATGTCCCTTTCGTACTGAATTCACAGCACAGCACAGACTCTATTTCACTTCAGTATTCTTTCATGCTCAGTAAGGGCATTTTGCTGAAACATTTTCTCTCTGAAATGACTTTCATGCTCTCTGGCTGTGGCCAGTGTTCTCTGTCAGACATCATGTTCGGCACATATTAATAACGTTATGCTTCAGTGATAAGAAATTAACTTCATGTACTGTCCCACCCACTGTATGGATCCTGCACATAACTGTTTAGACATTCAGAACAAAATATTATCCTTAACATTGCCCCAGAAAGTAACAAAGGGAAAATCCATTTTATTCTTAATTTTAAAT
Organism: Amblyornis subalaris; assembly: GCA_018881555.1. Classification (NCBI taxonomy): domain Eukaryota; kingdom Metazoa; phylum Chordata; class Aves; order Passeriformes; family Ptilonorhynchidae; genus Amblyornis; species Amblyornis subalaris. Next base: position 15,074,149 of record JACAXG010000009.1, on the reverse strand, counting down.
AGTCACATATATTTACTTTCTATACTAACACAATTAAGATCTGCAGAGTAATGCAACATTTTTGGCCAGAGAAACCTGAAAAAGTGTAAGCATGTGGAAAGGATACAAGGCTGGTCCAGTGCAGCTCCACTGGGCATCAAGAGATATGCTGCCACTGCCATCAATTGGAGCAGAGTCTGAGGAGCTCTGAACAATTCAAAACCTAAACCAAAATTTTGGAAAAAAAAAGGTTAAAAAATTGGAGGCTTCTTTGACAAAAGTAGTAAAATCTATTCCTCCCTAAACGAAACCTTAGTATGAAAAAACATGTTAGAAGATTCAGTTAGACCAGCAGGTTGGAAGAAGTCTGGCTTCTCACGAATCACATTAGGCCAGAGCACTACTTGCTGTGGCAGGTTTAGACCTACCATGAGCAGGCTGATTTATCTGTTGATGGAAAGCTGACAGGGGCTTTAGCAGGGCAAGCCTCACTGGCACTGATTTGGGTCCCTCTCTCCTTTCTAGTCACCAGTCTTAACATAATATGCAGGAACATGATATCCCTGAGACCTCTGTCCTATCTTGTTTTAACTGGCTAACTCATTAGACAGTTATTAGGTGGTACTGACAGATGAATTCAAAGACCTTATTTACTAAAAAACCCAGCAGAAAGTAGAAGGAGTGTAACAGTGTTCTTTAGGTGACAGTCTTGGCATGATTGTAGTTAAAGGGTCATTTTGGTGCACAGAAATACAAATAAGCAATCGGGTTATTTTAATGTCATTTAAAAGGAAAGAAGAATATATTTCATTTCACTGAAAAAGGAAAAAGTTCTGCACAGAGCAGTTAATAATGACAGTCTAAATATCATCTGCTACTGCAAAATGCAGGTTCTGTGTTCAGTCAGTTGTGTTATGATAACTCTGTTATGTAAAGTCAGGTCATGTGAATGTAATGCCATTTAATGGGATAGGTTATAAAATCAGCTCTGATCTGAACAAAAATCCATTACAATTTCCCATTCTCGCCTTGACAAGGGATCAAAACTTTGGAGTGGCCTACATTATCTTAGCTCTGACATACGTTATTCCATTTAAAAAGAATGAATCTACTTTTCCTTGGTCCAGAATGTAATTCTAAATAGCACTCACCTATACTCTTATGCTGCAATGTGTATAAGTTTCAAATACTGGAAAGTTAATTTTAAGCTATAGAGTCTGTGATCATTGGGATGGCAGCAGTATGGGGCTCAGCACAACTGACCTCTCAGTTATTTACTTTGCTTTTTGGCTTTTAGTATCCTAGTGAGCMCAACATTTCCTCTGTCACCTGTACCTGCATCAGCTGGTCCAATTCTAACTCAGGAGAGTTCCTGTTCCATGCAATGCAACAGTATTGTAATCAGTAAAATAAAGGAGTGAAAAATTCCAAAAGGTTGTGCCTTATCCTGCTGGAGAACAGTTAAATATGGAAAATAATATCTTCAGAAATCACACCATTTAAAAAAGTAATTTCCTTTTATTCCTGTTATCTTATTACTATGTGAAAGAAGTGGCAGGTTCCTCTCATATATGCCATCCATGCTTCCAAAGCTTAGATCCTTGTCCTACAAGAAAAAAGCACAAACATTACATAACTGAGATCATACCCTTCATAGAGTGACCTAGAAGAACCACTTCAGTTTTCTCTTCATGGGCTAAAGAGAGAAAGAATATTCATTGCACAGAAAAAGAAACAGTGGACTATATTATAGAACCTGGAGTTTTTTGAGGCATTCTACTCAGAAACGTAGTTTCCCAGACGTAAGATGTAGAAGATTTCCCCAGGCTTTTTGAAAAACAAATGACCCAAGAAAAAGTAAGTAATCATAATGAAAACAACACTCTTGAATCAACCATGAGCTTGAACTTTTTCAGTGGTTATTCACAACAGAACTTTGATTTTTTTTTCAGTGATGTGTAATGAAAGAAGTTATGTCATTCTCTAAAAATGTACTGTTTTATATAAAATATTTATATGATCCTATGCTACATAAATAAACTGTAGAAAGAATAACGTAATAATTACTAGGAGAGATCATGATCCACCTAATTAATGTATCTCTTGAACTTCCTCTTAACATATACTGTGGATGGTATCATGTTGTAATGTGTTATATTTATAATCTGTCCTTTTTCTAGAAGTAAAAATGGGACAAGTACCATTTTGGATATAGAGATTTGCTAGACAAACTATCTGTAAGGCTTCCCACATAATAATATTCCTTTGACTTTCAGACTGTGGCCTCACTTTTAAAATGCATATGCTGCACATGGAAATATTTCATATCTCTTTGGAAGTGAAATGAAAGTATATTTTAAGATTTAAAAATGTCAGGATATTCTTCCCTGATTTTTCTAGTTCCTAAATTAATGCAAAGAGAAAGATTCACAGCTGCAGCTGTCATWGTGCCAGGACAGTGACTTTTCCCTTTTTTCCTTTCCTAAGTTTAATGGAAAGCACTATATGATTAAGTAGTTTCTGGGAATAGGAAATTAAATTTGTAATATCATCCTTTAGATACTGGCCAGTTTCTCTAAAGGGACTAGAAAAGAACTTAAAACAGTTTAACAGTATTKCATTTAGAATGGATGCATTACCCAGGACACCAGGACTTCTGGTATTGCCTGTGGGGTTTGGGATACCACTTATACTCTACTTATACTCCACTCCCACTTCACTCCATTTATGGCTGGAAAAGTTCATCTAAAGAAAGAGTGTAATTCACCTGTTACAAGTGTTGTTTCAGTCCCTCATATCTGCTCGGCATGCCATGCGCAAATGCGCGATGATATCTGCACTAGTTTAAAATTACTAGATATTCTCCTCATCATCGTTCTTACAGCCAGACAAAACCAGGAAGGCTGACATTTATGTATTTTGCTTTCATCTGAAATTTGCTTTCTAGAATCGTTTGGAGCCCTATTTAATAAAATTTTCAGGGCCTTAGGCTGGTGGTGGTCTCACTTACTTTAAGATACCAGCTGTACTAGCGTGTTCAAAGGTGGTAAGATCTGCTCTGAGTCAGAGCTAAAAAGGAAAACATCCTTTGCCAGAAGCATCAATACTGGCTAAATATTTATTCCTCAAAATAGACCCTCAGTTTTCACCAAGTCAAGTTAGCTATAATTTTTGCTGTTTAGGCTGTAAGCAGATGCATTTACAAACATGGAAACGAGTAATTCACTTTCATTCTTTCCACATTTTGTTTATTATTTTAAACAGTTTATAAAAATTTTTAGAAGCAGTACAACACCTCTTGGTCTTAGCCTTCAGCCAAATGTCAAATTTCTTAAAGAAATTTGTTTGTCTGGTGATGTTCTTCCTAACAGAAAGTACATTATGAACATTCAATATATAGAGAACTGTTATATTCACATTTGATTATCTGATTGTTTAGCACTTTTTGCTTCTGAGATGCTTTTTTGTATAATTTTCGTTATTCTTTGTTTTTCAGTGAATATTTTATTCAATCTCCTGGTTGTGTTTTTTCTACCCAAAATAAAAAATCAGTTGCATTGCATAGGATGTATTTACATTGTTTAGTCAGTCTTCATCTTGTAGCCTATTATTTCTGTTGCTTTCTAAAGGGTCCAAAATAAGGTATTTGTAGGGATGTAATTTTTGATTCACTTTAGCGCGTTTATCACAGTTTTATGAGTTTATCTTAGATGACCAAAATATTTTTATTCACTTAAAAATATGGTGGTGTGTGTGTCTACTTAATTCAGGGCAAATAGAAACCATTACTAGAGAATAGTGGGTAAACTAAGATCACAAAAACTTTCTCTGATAAAAAGAGCAGGAAAGGAATGAAAGTGAATGATTGGTGTCTGTGTTTGCAAATATGGTTTGAAAGATTCAACGATAGTAGTTATGGTTTCCATAAAGGAACTCCATAGCAAAAAAACCAAAGGCATTAGCAGTGTCAGTAGGCAGTTTGAATACATTTCTAGTAAATATTGGAATTTTTAGGCAAGCTTGTCTGAGGCCTAACCTTGAAGATTATCATGTTGTATTGTTACACTGTATAAAACTATGTAAGCTTTACTAAAATTCAAAAAAAGTAGGACAGCACATAATACACATAAAGATATTTTGCTTAAACATTTTTCTAACTAATCTTTTCATTTGCTCCTTTTGGTGTACATTACTCCCTTATATAAATACAGCTATTGATGTCAACCATGCAATTCCAAGCTTGTTGGAATTGGGAACTACCCAAGTAGTTGTCCCTGGTGTAGCTTCTGTAGCAATCTACATTTAAAGCATTGACCTAGAAGGACAAAATACATTTTATTTTTGAAAACCACAAAATTTCATATGTGTTTACAAAATTTCATGTGTGTTTACAAAATGGGGATACCTATCAGACTGTGCAGCCGTGCTAAATAGAGACAATGCACACACAGACGACAAGTACTGTATAAGAAGTGCTCCTTAACCACATTGTGACAGTGGAAATTTGGAGAGCTAGTGTGCCCCATTTGGAAAGGCCACTTAAATCACTAATACMCAGGACTCTTATGAGCAATAAAAGTGCTTCAGATATAGAACACTAAAATTTTATGACTACCCCCTACTAGTGTGCTGTCTCACAAATGTTCCTCTCTATATGGAAAGAAGCAGAGAGCTCCTTATAGTGACAAACCTATTTAATATCTRTCTATATATAAACTTATCTAGTTATTTATAAAACTATATAAGGTTTCTAAACTATATTTGTATCTCTTTCTCTCAGCAACCATGCCTTCTGCTATTTTCAGGTGATAGTTGATACTCAAATAAATCCTGTTTGCTATATTCAGCTCATCTTTATTTTCAGCTTCTTATAACTAATGGCTGTGGGTCTCATCAGTTCGACCTTGAAAAGACCTTCTATTTGCCACATAGGACAATACAGATATGACATGCTTATGAAAGGGTAACAGAAGTTAGCAATCATGGACCAGAGATGAATTCAAACTGAAGATTTCATATTATAAATGAGGTGGAGGAGTGGACAATATATTACCTGTCATCGGACAAAATATCTGAAGAGTCATATTCTAACTTTTCCACCATCTTCCTGCAACCTGCAGCTTTGGAAATGTGCTACAGGTTTTCCTTTTTCAGTGCTAAATTTGGACAGAAAGTGAAATTAATCTCATCTAACTTTATACCACTCCAGTGGAGATGCCAACAACCMACAAACCAACCAGACCGCCTTTACAGTCACGTAGACATAGAATTGCAGCAGGGTGAGACTCACAGGCTTTGTACGAGATGGGCGTTCATTGATTATCCAACATTCAGTTATCTACATGGGTTCAGAGGAATTCTAGTCTTAAAACCCAGTGTTCAGGCAGACATTTTCCTGGCTATCAGCTGAAGCTAATGGGAGCTGCAGACTTTCAGCACTACCGAAAACCACAGTCCATTTCTGAYATACATAATTTGCAATGATTCTTCTGTGGCCATGCTGTGAAAAGTACTCTAATCTCTTATCAGAAATATRTTACAGGAGAAAGCGATAAAAATGCAGGTTTAGATCCTAACTCAGTTACAAAACCTTTTTAAAGTTGATAAACTCTGTAATCATTTAGTTACCTCAAGAGCATTTATGGCTTCTGAGGGGTTGTGAGAGTTCATATAGTGATGGACTCATCCATAGAAGAGTCTACAAATAAACAAAGTTGATAATGAGCTAATTATTAATTTCAAATTTAAACATTAAAATACGTTCACAAGTATACGCTTTATTCAAGTTTACTTTAAATGCTGTTCTTCTTTTGCTGCTGAAGTAGATTCTGGAAAGAATTCTATCTGAAAAACAAATTCAGTAAAAAATGCAGGATATTTTACTGGGAGGTTTTAGAGATCTACCTAGTTTTAAAGTCTGTCTTGCTCTACTAGATCTCATTGTTGAGACATATAATGATATACCAGACATATCTTTTCAAAAGTGAGACTTATGTTTCCTTTTGTCAAAACAGTAGATGTCAAATCTACATGTGGTAGAAAGTACTCTACATGTGCATACAGGACTGAAAAAAGGTATGGAAATATTTTTGACTTCATGTTCCAGAGAGCCCTATTTAATCTGATATAGGTTTTATAAGAGGCTTAAGAAAGGGTTAAGAGAGATCATAGGCTGATTTGAAGGAAGGGGAAAAGGTAGAAGGGGAGCCAAGGCAATATCTGAGCTGTGGCATTATATGATGGAGCATGGCACAGATCGAAGCAAAGCAAAACTTCCTCTCTCTAACCTATGGAAAATAATAGCTTTCCTGGCTGATGAGATTGTGTCTTGAGTGTAACAAGGGCTTGCCAATATCATGAAAAAAGAGATAAGACCTCACTGTCCTTTTGAAGGTTTTGGTGACCTGTGGTTAAATTCCACTTCCAGTGAAAGAAAAATACTGAGGAGATTGGAATATAGYTTAGAGTTTGAGGTACTAAGATGACTAGAGAGTAAGCAACCCAAATACCTCAGCTCTGTGCAGACTGACTGCATGATGATACTGTTCTTTAGCATAAACCATGAAAAAAAGAAATAAAAACTTGGGTTTTTTGCTCTGCAAAGCCATATATGTATTGAAATTACTCTTTCGCTGCTGGAGATGTATGATCTGAACAGGCTATCCTGAACTAATTCCAGCAGACTACATTGCGATACTAGAATCTGTATGAATGTGTGGATTCTTGAATATTAAAAAAGTCAGTTCTTTCCATCATAACAAAAAGTAGCTAGTAGCTATTTCACAAGACAGAGATACTGYTGAAGGCGGTTGCAGCATCTCGTTATATTGGATCGGAAAAAGCCCACATATATATTGAAATTGTTGCTTCAATGGAGTGGATGCTAGTGAGCTATAAGATCTTTTCCTTCGACATTTTTTCCAAGCAAACTGTGCAGCAAAGGAGGAAATTAAAACATAAGTGAAAATCAGGATTTTCTGCTTAGCTGCTGCAGTTACATATATTTGACCATGAATTACACGCAAGGAAAAATTTTCTTACTGTGAGCATGGTAAAATATTTGAAGAAGTAGGGCAGAGAGTCTCCAATTATGGAAATATCAAAAACTCAGTAAATCTTTGACCAGCCTGGTGTAACTGGCCCACTTCAAGAAGGGGTTGGACTAGATGCCCACCAGACATCCTTCCAACCTCATTTGTTCTGTGATGAAAAAGGTTGGGGATTGATTGTAGACCTAAGGTAAAAAACACCAACTTTGGGGCAAAACTCAGAGTGAAAAGCAAGACAGATTTCTGCAGTCAGAATATATCGCAGAACAAGGAAGCCTATTTTCTAAAAGATTTCTCCTAACAGCTCTACAAAATAGAGTTAAAAATACTTGSCTTCAGATCAAAGTCCATTTTCCACTTTAAGTTTCAAATGTATTCACTACTCACTTAAGGTTATACTAATAATTAAAGACATTGAAGTAGACTTGATGTTTTATCTTTAAGCTAAAGGTAGATGTGAAAACATCAGTCTTTACAGTGGCAGGTTTTTTCCATGCAGAACAGAAAGGCGAAAATGAAAGATGGTGAAGAGCTTCATTTTTTCTGGGATGCCACAAGGCTTGAATGCTGACTAAGACAGAGGTACAATAAAGACTGGACTTCAGTGAAGCATTCAACACTTTCCTGATGCCTTCTCCTGGACAAACTGGCAAGATACAAACTGGAAGGGTAGTCTGTGAGATGGGTAGGAAATTTGCTCACAGGCTGCGCTCAGAAGATGGCGATCAACGGTGTTTACCAGCCTGTCACAAATAGGATCCCCCAGGGATCAACACTGGGTCCCACACTGTTCAACRACTTCCCAAATGGTCTCGATAATGAGATGAAAACACTCTTACCTTGTTTGCTGATGACACTAAACTGCACGGTAAGGTGGACACGCCAGAAAGGAGAACCATCTTAAAGAGTGGCCTGGACAGGCTGGAAGAGTGGGCTAGCAAGAACCTTGCCAAGTTTAACAAAGACAAGTGTGATGCCCTGAMGATAGAATGAAAAAACAAAATAGTCCAGTACAGGCCAGGATCTGTGTGGTGTGAGACCAGCCTTGCAGAAAGGACCTGGGGCAGGCTGAACAGGAGTCAGCAGTACACCGCTGCAGCAACAAGGGCAAATCAGACCCTGGGCTGCATCTGCAGGAGCATTGATAGCAGGAACAGAGATGGAATGATCCCACTCTGCTCAGAACTTCTCAGGCCACAGCTGGAATGCAGAGTGCAGCTGTGGTCCCTACAATTCAAAAAAGATGTGGGCAGAACGGATAGGGTACAAAGAAGGGTCACAAAGTTGGTCAAAGGGCTGAAGAACCTGCTTTGTGAGGAAAGACTGAAGGAATTAGGTCTTTTCTGCCAGGAGAAGAAAATGCTTAGAGGGGATTTCATCACCGTACTACAGTAGTTAAAAGTCAACTACAAAGAGAATGGAGGGTCTCTCTTCAAGGAGACACATGGAGAAGACAGGGAGCAACCGTTACAAGTTGCACAGGAACAAGTTTCATGTCCATATAAGAAAGAAATTTTCTTCCAGTGAGAACAGCTGATCACTGAAACCATCTCCCCAGGGATGTGGTAGAGCCCTCATTGTCGGAGGTTTTCAATACACAATTGGACAGGATGCTACATAATCTCATCTAGACCCTCTTTACTATGAAAGAGTGAACCATATAACCTTTCAAGGCCCCATCCATATGGGATATTCTGTGATTCTACAAAAGAGGAAGAGATAAATTATATTTAACATCACTTGGAGTACACCTGTGTGTTAAGGCATTACCTCATCAGGGACCATGTGGAAAAGAGCTGATTTCAGCAAAGACTTTGTAAGAGAAACAACCGGTTGTTGCCTATACTGACTGTTCTCCACCAGCTCCCAAACTCATTGAACAGTTCTCACACAGTGACAAAAACACACTCATCCTTGAAATAATTTTCCTTTCAGTTGCTTCCCTGGCACTAAAACTGCAAGCAAAAAGACTGTCTTTCCAACACTTCTCTCGCTGCCAATCCTCCTACATAGGTTACAGGAAGAAACTTTCCTGGGGTCAAGTATGAAGAGGAAGAGATTAAATAAAAAAGAGTGGAGCTGGACTGGAAGAACTAACAATCTGGAAGGAAAGAAGGAGAAGAAAGTTAGCAAATATTGATTCATGTTCCTCTCTGCCTATTGGGACTGAATACAGTAATCTCAAATCTCTGTTTCTTTATTGTCTGGAAACTATACTGCCTGTATGTCCCTAGTTCACGACAGAAGCAGAGCTAAACAGGAGATAATTTTTCCTTGCTGTTAGTTCCAGTCTCAGCTCCTGCTGCTGTGATAGTTAAAAATATTTAAAAGTACATGGTATTCCTTGCTCTGACGTGTGCCATTACAATTGGAATAGTTTATGACATTTCAGCTGTTCCCTAGTAAGAAAAACACTGGAATTGAATGCTATAGATCATTCAAGTGTAGACCACCTTCCCATGTGCGACTAATAGTTGCATTTTGCTATGAACTTTGTTTCAGCTATCTATATTTTTCTGTTGAGGAGATGTAGTCTTCAATGTCTAAGAACCTCAACAAATCATTCAAAATTTTTGTTAACAGAATCACAGTGTGATATACTGCAATTTGCTAACCAGAGAAGGATGCTGTTTGTGTCTATGGTGGCAACTTTCTGGTAACATTTTCATGTTGCCTATAGTTAAAAAAACCAAACAAAACCAACAAAAATCTTCTAGGTTTATTTATTTATTATTCTATCAGAGGGCTGAACCATCCTGGAGGGATCCTGCCGCTTCCTGAGTGAATTACTTCTGACATCTCACTTGTAATCTGAACCATGGAACCAAATCKCGTTTCAGGCAAGTTTTACTGACTGTTTCCTGCACTAAATATAAATTGCATGAAAAAAAGAAGAGGTTGGTGAGGGAAAAACAAGCACTACTACTGGAATGAACACTTTGCCTTCTTCTGGTCTTGTTCTCATAGATTGCACACAGGAGTCTGGATGGTTTTGTGGTGACTTTGCTTTCAGTTCCAGACATTTAAACTTCTGCTTGAATGAAGTTTGGTGTAATGAGTTAAAGCAGGTCAGAACTTAGTCCATTTGAACATGGCAGTGTAACTGAGTCCCACCTTCCTGTGCCTTTATGTAAGAGCTGAGGAACATGTCCCAAGACCTGGAGGTACTCAATGTCTTCAGTCCTTACGAAGGGAAGGTGACTCTCTGATACTAAACTCACTGCACCTCCTGTTTAAATCATGCCAAGCCTCCACAGTTACCTTGAGGCATTTTAGAGTGTAGCTTTTTATTCATCTTTTATATTTTATTGACCATTATTTTCTTAGAAGGCTGGATATGTGAGGTCTAATTCAACTACTGTAAGCCAGGGACTATGAAAATTGTATATTGTGATGCTTTTCAAGTTTCTTCCTAATTTATGAAGACTGTGTGGGAGAAGACAACAATCTGTACTCAGGAGAAATGCAGTGAATCAGCCTGTTCCTTATGGTGAAGTGTTCTTTTAAGCAGCTGCTGTACCTTGTAGAAAAGAAACAACCAACAAACAAATAAACTCTAGATTCTACTTTAATCAATCTCATTTAAAAAAGAATAAAAAATAAAGCTGTTGTTTGTAAAACAAAAATACTGCTCTACAGTCTACAGTCTTAATGCGATATTTGGTATTGTTTGGAAACATTGTATAATGTTCCTTCCCTTTCTATTTGGCTGCAGAAGAAAGACTTATTAATCACGCTAGACTATTATAGAAGTTAGGCAAAGGCACAGAGGGGGAATGGTACAGAGAGCTATTGTCTCAGGGAAGGATCTGGGAGGGGTTCTTCCCTAAGAGCCTCCATATGCAAACAATGCTGTTTGAGAAGCCTTTTTAGGAAATTCAGAGTATTATCTGCATAGCCAGCTGGCCAGCTAGGGTCAGAGAGAAGCAAGCACAGCCCTCACAGCCTTCTATCCACTGCTATGCAGTATGTGTGTCAGCAATAACAATGACTTGCCTTGCTCATCTACTGTGCAGGGACAGAAGAGGTGACAGAACGGGTACTTATGCACACAGAGTCACCACAGAGAGTCACCTGGAGAAGTTGTGATCAGTTTAATTTGATCTGAGTTGATTCTCACTCTTGGTCCCTACTCTAGGAAGTAAAGGACAATACGGAAAGGGGCTGGTAAACTCAGTGACAGCACAGAGTGGTGTCTGTTCCTCTACACCTTTTCTGGAACAGAAACCAGCTGAGGATTTGACAGAGATATCCTCAACATGAATGAGGACTGTCAGTGTTAATTTTTTGCCTGTATTTACTACCTTACTGGTGTCCTTGTGCTAGGAGCATAACAACATGAATTTTAAAAGTCTGGGAATGTGATGTAAAACCTGAGGAACCTTGGGATTATGTGACTCACGAGACTACTTGAATGGTCTTTGACTACTTAAACTCTGACATCTCTTCTGCTTGTTGTCCCAGTGTGAGAAACTCCAGGAATAAGGCTGGAAGCTCTCCATTACTAAAACTATCATCACTGATGTCTTTGCTGGGCACAGTCCTCTGTGGTTCATTCTCTTAGAAAGTACAACAGGATAATGTTCCTTTGTGCATTCCCACTTCACTTTCTGGTCTGATCAGATTCAGCAATGGCCCAGAAAAGCTGATAACCTCAATAACAACTACTCTTGTTCACTGTGGACGTCTGCTGCAAGTSTCAAGGGACTTCTAAGTCTTTTGGCAGTCAGTGACTCTATTCCAGATTGTTGTTATGACTACATATATTTACAATTTAATATAAATGAGGAGAAAGCATTTCAAGCTTTTTCTTAGTGGTAGGCCTAGTCCTGGTCACCCTGCCTTACATGGTCATTGCAGCCACAAGAGGATTCATCAGTSGAAAAAAGCCGGATCCTACCATCCACATGCCAGAGACCACCAAGAACTGCGTGTTCATACTCAGGACTATTTCTTGTCTCCCTGGCAACTGTCGCATGAGGTATAAACCACTAATTGCACTAAATAGAAAATGGCCACTTAACATTTCATAGATAGAAATTATAGATAGAGTAATACTTTCATTTAGGTTGGAAACCTCAAGATTAGGATGCCAGGGGCCTTCTTGGCCACCTGGGCACTTTGCTGGCTCATGTTCAACTGGCTGTTGACCAGCACCCCCAGGTCCTTTTCCATTGAAAAGCTTTCCAGCCACTCTGCCGCCAGCCTGTAGCGCTCCAGGGGGTAGTTTTGACCCAAGCGCAGGACCTGGAACTTTGCCTTGTTAAACCTCAAAAAATTGTCCTTGACCCATTGATTCAACCTGACCATATTCTCCTGCAGAGCCTTCCTCTCCTCCAGCAGATCAACACTTCTGCCCAGCTTGGTGTCATCTGCGAACTTACCGAGGGTGCCCTCAATCTTCTCATCCAGACCATTGATAAAAATATTAAACAGGGCTGACCCCAATACTGAGTCCTGGGAACACAAGGACTTATGACTGGCCACCAATTGGATGTAACTACATTCACCACTGYCCTCTGGGTCTGGTCAGCCAGCTAGTTTTTAATCCAGCAAAGAGTGCACCTGGCCAAGCCATGAAGCTTCAGAAAAATGTTGAGGGAGGCAGTGTCAAAGGTTTTACTAAAGTCTAGGTGGACTAGTCATTCACTAAGCAGGTTGCTTTCTCATAGAATGAGACCAGGTTAGTTATTTTTGCCCATAATCTTCCAGAGACAAAATTCATTGTACGTAAAAGAAGGACCTACACATTTGCAATACATTTGACCCACCCCCAGTCTCCTTCAAATACATCTTAGAGGAAACCTAGCATCACACAACATGAACTACAACATGCTTTCCATGGAGTAGGCTCTGCCTTGCAACGAAATATGAAATCTTATCTCACAGAATACATTTGTAAAGTCATTCTGTGTACAAGTCAGTGGGACTTAGACAAATCAGTAGGAATTAGGCACCAAGGCATGTCTACAAACCCTATTTGGTGAGAATTTGGAGCTGGGCGCCTAAAATATTTTAAGGTCCAGAACTTTATTCAGTGGATTTGTCCTATTTCTTTTCCATCTGAAAGGTGTGGAAAAAAGGCAATAGCTTTATTTTGTCCCATTTCACAGACTCCAGTTTACTTCGGTTATATACACATTTATAGAGAAATATAGTTTATGAATTCAGATTCATGCAGTTGTCTCTACTGCCTGGGTTAAAATTTGAAAAGCGATAAGGATAAAACGATGATTCACAATGTTCATGGCACTGCAATGGTTTAATTTCTCCCAGCAACACCCAAATATGTTCAAATGCAGCTGATACTGTGTCATTGTAAGCTTTTGTTATTGTCTTTACATTCTTATGGAGGGGTCCAGTCGTAAAGTGAAGATCCAAGAAATCCTTCATGCTGAGGTCAGAGGTGTTTACATCGCCAGGTTCAGTCTGAGAAACTAAAAACTCAGAACGGAATTTTATTTCAACCTTTTTTTCCCTGACATTCAGGGTGGCAGCAGCTGTTAGAGTTGGTGTTAATGACTTTGTGCCCAAAAAGACACAGCAAGTGACAGATTGTTAATGATTATGTAGGGTGATCATCTTTCAAATGCTTCTAAAGTATCTTTTTATTWTTATTGGTATCATTCATTGTCACTGACCAGATTTCAACCTGATTACTCACAAACAGCCCTTCATCTCATAAGAAATCAGACTCTAGTTTAGGTAGAGCAACAAATTCCTCACTGTGGGGAAAAGAATTAATTCTGCTATTTATTTTAGATATGGGAATATTTTCTTTCAATCATGGCATACATGGAGTAGCATACTATTACAAACTCTAATTTCTACATATCTGCTGATATTCCAGGGTGAAAAAGAAATGACAAACCACAGCCAGACTCTTGCAAATACTTATGCAGATGATGAATTTTAGACACACCGGTCCAGTGAAATTCAACAAGGATACTAACATGCAAGCAAAAAGCAATACTGATATTTAAAGATAAAAAAGCCRAATAAACTCCTCCCTGAGTTACTACCCAGGGATGTGGGCTAGTAATGATGTTGTTGTAAGAACATGTTTCCTATGCATACTTCAGAAGCTGGCCATCTTTCAGTTATCTGGAAGAAATCATACAACAGAGGTAAAATACCTGTTTCTGTGGGATATATGTATGCCTCCGTCTTCACTACACTCTCCTTTCCATTTATTATTTGTGAGTCGTGTGTGTGTTGGGAGTGAATTGGGGTCCTGCTAGTGGCAGTGAGTGCTCAAACAAACAACAAGCTCTGCTATACCCTGCAGCAGAGGGAGTCTGGGGGCGAGTCCAGAAGCTGAGTCAGTGTGCTCTAACTGAGAGATTTAGTGGGAATACGTCAGCATCAGAAAAGTGATGGCTGGAAATGCATCTGAGCTCTAGGGTGGGCTATTTTAAGTACGAAGAATTAATTGTAGCTGACCTCAGAATTAGTCTGCAGGTTGGACACTCTTTTACAATGTGTGATAGGCTTGTCAAGTACTTAGAACAGGCATGCGAATATATCACACTAGCAGAGCTGGGCTTCAGATCCAGTTTCTTTTCCTTGTATTTATAATAGGCACCCTATTTGCCTGTCTCTTTTAGAGGACATGAAGGTGAGCAACAGGATTAGGGGAAGCAAAACTTACTCTTTTTTTTTCTTCATGAAATAGTAGAAAGGTCTGAAAGGTCTCCATTTCATCCCAATATGGAATGGAAAACTGTTTCTCAACTTGAACATATTCCTGGAATAGGAATAAACGGTTTCCTACTCATTTCTATTCATGGKTCTTCATTCTTTCCATTTAAAGACATGTATTTCAGATTATGACGTCCAAACACCTTTGAATACTGGTCCTTCCAGGAGATGCCTAGAATGGTTGCTCCTGTGTAAGTGAAGATGGACAGCAGTTGCTGTATAAAAAGCATCTCACATTTTCCTTCCTTTATTTTGATAGTATTCCTTTGGCCTTCAACTAACACCAAGCATTTAGGAGAAGAAAAATACGATGAAAGCCTGTCATAAATAATTATATAGTCCTCCAACTCTTAGCAATGTTCAGCACTTATTTTTGAAGCATGCCACCAGTTATACATAATTGTTAAAATGCTTCAAGTTATTTGCTTTTTGTGTAGTGATGAATTTTTTCCACTGATGTTTTTTATTTGATGAAAACAATACAACTGACTGGGAGCCAAGAAGATCCTGCATTCCTGTGGGAGTGGCTGGACCMACAGCAAGAGAGGCTGCAGAGGTAGGGCCAGCCACATAAGGGACTGAGGAGCCAGTGGGGCCAGAGGGCCCAGAGGTTGAGGGCCAGAGAGCCCAAGTGTCATATTGAGTAAAGGCTCYGAGGTYCAAAGTAAAATCTCCCCTGACATGTGGCAGTGAGGAAGGTCTCTCCCCTCTGGGCCACGTAGTGGTATGTTCCCCTATTCAGTTGGTTTATCCCTGTCAATCTATGTTCCCTTTATGTTTATGTTCTGGAAAGTTCTCCCTTCCTCGATGCCTCGTTGGCCTTGTTCCCCTGCTCCTCCCCTCACCTACCCTTATTGGTTCTAGGTATTGTAATCCCACCTTTCCTCCTCCCTTCTGCCCTCATGTAATTGGTCCTCAGTGTTCTCTCCGCCCCTGTTTAGTTTGGTATATAATCCTGTGTACCCCTGCCCTCTGGGCTCTTCTGCCCTTGACCCCTCGCTGCAATAAACCTSCTGCTACCTCAGAAGAGTCCGCCTCCCAGCTCTTTGCCCCCATCTTAAGGTGTCGGGTGTGCGAGTACCGGCGCGACCACCTGCGCTGGTGGGCTGAGCRGTGTGTCGGCAGCACTGGTCGTTAGTCCACTGGTTACCGCGCACCGCATCGAGGCACAGCCGGATGCAGGACTGCTTTCGGGAAGGTTGCGGCACTTTACCACCGAGCACGCCGCAACACATTCCAATCCATGAGAGACAAGGATTTGACTGAGCGCTTGTCATCCTAAGTGTGATTGACCAGAACAAAATTAAAACAAAAAAAAAGAAACAATAAGAAAAAACCAAACGAAACCAAACCAAAAAAACAAAAAAAAACCCCAGGTTAGGCAGTAGGAGAAAAAAATGCACAAATGTTCACTGATTGAATATCTGACACCTCTAGTGAATGAAGTTTGGCAAGATGATTCATAGTATGATGATTTTATTAAATTAGGGATATTGCTAATTAAGTAAGTGGCTGTTGCAGCCAAGTGCTTAATCTTCTGACCATTTTTCTCTTTGCTGTTCTCTGGAATCTTGTGTGTCTTATTATGTTGTTGTATGCAGATCTTGCAATAGTTTTCCATGCCTTTTATGCCTTAAATTAATACAACATAATGTTGCATGGGAATCTTCTGCCAAGATGTTCTGGTAAATGTTCTAGTGCAGCATATAGCTGGCCTCTTAGAGAGCAACAGAGAGCTTTATCTCTCTCTTAGTCCTCCATGATCAACCCCGTCACTTCTTCATTTTCATGTCATGTTCAAAGTGTTGCTTTTAACCAGTGAAATTGAAATAGGCCTCTTTTACCTTATTAACATAAGAATCTGTCTCTCTTGAGCAATGTTATCTGTAGAAAAGATAGAAGCTAAAATATCTTAGTCTCTTATAATTCCCATCAAAATGTGACCTCTGGTCACATTTTGACTTGACTGATCTCAACAAGTTTTAATGTCAAGATACAGAAGTTGCAAGAAATAGTAAAACTGAAAAAAAGAGAAGAGAAAAAAAGGAAGAGAATATATTTACAATAGTGCACTAGTTTTACACAGACAAAATTTTTAACACTATGGTAATCCAACAGTGTTGTTGAAGAAATTTTGCCAGTTTATCYGACCAAAAAGTACTAAGAGGTACTTATCGGTCTTGTACACTGTTCTTTTCAAGACCAAGAAAACTGTGTAAAATTTTCTTTCCCATCACCTGGCTGAGAATCACTTGAATTGGTTGTATGTTAACTCTGCAATAAAATTAAATGCTGAATTAGACTAGCAGAGTGCTCAGTTCAAGCCTTATGAGCCTTGAACTTCCTCACAAAAAAAGCTTTCGCTTCAGATGACTTCAGCAGTGGTAAAATGAGTCAGAGGACCAGGAAAAAATTCCTATAAATCTAGAGAAGTGCTCTGAGTAGGCAGATATCATGTATCTTCTGCATAAACTGCAGTTCAGTTCTGATTTTGGCCGTGCAAATAACATGATCAGATGAATGGGTCAAGATAGTTGCACCTTCACTCTGTCCCCAGAGTCCAGCATGCAATCTTAGCAGGACAAAACAGTTTGAACCATGTGGTATTCAGCCAGATTAGAGTTCAGGCAGAATGGATATGTAACTGTCTGTACCTGTCTGTCCTATATTTGTTTACTTGTAAACTCTGAGGCAAGTGAAATGGAGGTAGCACGCGTTTCAAAGACCAGGTATGTACAGAAGGTGCCATTTTGAGAGAAGGAAGAATCTCCATACAAAGGACACGTAACTTAAGGAAACACCCCTGTCTGACCATGCACACTTCCAATGTCAGAGACTTTCACTGCTGGGACGGAACCCCTTTGCGGGGGGCAGCTCCACTGAGCCCGTGAGTGCCCTGCTTGGCTGCCCACACACCCCACTCACAGAGTCAGACCAGGTTTCCTGACCGGTTCAAGCCCGGGTTTGCCACAGCWGTCAGATTTCTGGTTCTTTGAAGCAATTTATTCACAGTGCAGTAAACCAGAAAAAGCTAGAGCAGGTGCCTCCAAGGAGGGACCCCCAACGAGGAATCCCCTAGGCTTTTACACCCTTACAGTCCAAGGGCGCAAGTCTTCCTCCTCAGTCCTCAGCTTCTGAGTGTCTCTGACGGTCCGGTCCTCTGGATCGCTGATCCCCAGGCGCTTTGTTATGCAAGCAGTCAGCAGTTCACAGTCCCTTTCCTCGGGTTCTAGCCACCCGGAGCTCAACCTCCAGCTAGCACTGCACCCACACACTGAGCTACTTGCTCTGAATGTATTCCTCAACATAAGGATTTATAGAACAATTACAAATATTTAAAGGCAACTTGCCAAAAGTTACTTGCTGTAAAACATGAGCACATTTAAACAGACAGAACAGAAATAATATTACCTATCATACTGTTTGTACACGGAATTAGAAATAAACTGGAAGCTAAATTTCATGGGTGAAGAACAGACCAGTTCTAGTTAAAGATATCATATAYAGAAAAAACAGATTGTTGAGGATGATGTGTCACATTCAGGGCAGGTATAGGAGAGGTATAGAGATGGTAAAGTGTGGAAGATACCAGAGCTCTTACTGAGAGCATCATAAGGATAGAAATTAGCAAGTAGTTAGGGTGCTTCTCCCAGGTGCTTCAAACATTGTAAATAGTTTCAAAATTTAATTTAATTTTATTTTATTGGTTAAAATTTTGGCTGGAGTTTGGTTTTTTTTGGTCCCAAATGATTTCTGATCGTTACATATGAGCAATAAAAAATGTGACTGTGTGGGCTGGCTATAATGAARCTGAGATTTTGTATTCATTCATCACAAGATGTAACTCTTAAGTGCATCTGTTATCTATTTCAAGATCTTTTTTCTTATGGGTAGCTTTATGGATAATTGAGTTAATGAGGATCTTGGTAGAAAATCAGCTGGAAAGAAGGTACACAGAGGTTTCAATGTGGTTTCTCTGTGGTGGACTCAGTCATGGCAGAAGAATTACAAAAATAAAAAGGTTTACTTCATACAGATTTAGTCGCTTAAGCTTTAGCTTATCATTTCATCCAGTCGCGAGGACCATCTCTATTAATGTTGCATGGAAATTCATCTGYTGTCTTATACGCCTGTCTTATGATATGGAGAACCAACTTGTGAAGTTGGTTATCGCTCAGCAATTAATATACAGATCCTTAACAGCAGCTTGGGTGAGACACTTCCAGTGGCTGATAACATAAAACTCATTTTTAGAATACAACAAAAACCTCTCTGCTCAGGTTAAAGCCTCTGAGAAGCCCTCCAGGGAGAYAGAGAAACACACAGGTCTTGCAAGGTCCTAGTGGAAGTTGGGTACAGATCTCAGGAGGCACCTGTAAAACTTCAGTCTCAGGCATTAGGATGCCCCTCTTYCCTAGAAAAGGAGGCATATGGTAAAACCCTACATGCAAAAAGTCGGATCTCATTTAAACCTCTCTAGGCATGTGTTGCTTGTATATATAATTACAGTGAACTTCAGAACCAACAGAAGCAGTGAATTGCTGACACAAGGAAAAGAAATGGARGTAGGCATAAGCTTGAACATGGTCACATGTGTGAGTCAGTGGAGAGTGTAGAGACTTGTATTCATACTCTCTGTGCAAACAGCAGAAGCTGTTTAAGGAAATACCTTCTCAGCTGTTTGCTTACTGGAGGCTACTGTTCCTGCAACTGTGCTGGTAGAAAGGAATGTGTATGAATTGGCAGCTCCCACTCACAGACCTGCATCTTCCTGTGAGGCCACTTTTATTACCGATTTCAGCTAAGATGCTGGATCAGATGCTCCCATCAGGGAGATGCAGGCACAAACCGAATTATTCTAATTCTGTCATGAGSAGGCAGAAGAAATGGTGAGCAGTGGAAGGCTATAAATTAATAGCCAGATATCCACCAGAACTGGTTTCTCAAAGCCCTAAATCGGTGCAGAATCTGATTGTTCATCACCTCCAAAAGCCTCCGTCACTCATTTGTAAATGCTGCAATCAGAGGTTTGTTTATGGTAGGGGATACACTTAGYGTTAGAGGTCCAAAAATATAAACAAGAATTAAATACCTGACTCCTCTTGACTTCCATCATAACCTAGGTTATGATAAAAGTCAAGGGGCTTAGTGTAGCAAAGTGTTGCACTCTGTACCTTTCAAGTGTTTCACAGTGGATCTCAATGCACTGTTTTTCAATACATTTCTGAGAAGCGTTTAGTCTTCTAGAAATTGCTGTGCTATTTTTGCATATTCAGATCTCTGTATCATTCCAGTTTGGAGAGGCCAACTGTTCCCTCTGTTTCCATATGAAGATAGAATGAATCAGTGTTACTTCCATCCGTACTGCCATTCCCCCAAATGCTTTCACAGATGTACTAGGAACATGGAGTTCTGTGGTCTGTGACTGTAATACCCCAGACTGGGCTGCTTTCAAAAACCACCCCTCAGAAACCATGCGATTATAAGGAACTCAAGGCTGGTAGGAGTTACCACATGTTGCATGAGGAAAGATCCCATGAGGCTGCTCAGGTGACAGCAAATCTTTAACAGGAAAAAAAATTCACAGAAGCAAAATTTCACTGAAGGCTTCCAGCAATCTGATTTACATCCTTAGGAGAAGAAAGTTCCCGTRTCTCCAAGAGTAGCCAGCCCAGTATTTACTAGATGACTATGAGGAAACTCTACTGGCTGGAGTAGAGGCTTATCACTTATTTTCAATTTGTTGTGTACTTTTTAGCTTGCTGCCAGGAAGCTTGGTACAACTCCATATACTATCTTCTCCTCAGAAATATGCCGGAAATCCAGCATATACTCCTAAGTATAAGAAGAGAGCTGATTTTATATCTAGCCTGCTGTGAGAATGAGTTCACTTCGCAGCATCTTTATACATCACTTGTAATAGCTCAGCACAGGTATCAGTGTGAGCTCAGAATGGAACAACTAATTAAATCTACATTCCTGATGAGGGACTCAGTGAAGGCGACAAAGTGCAGCGGCAAGACGATGAAGACAGGAGGGAGAGGAAGGTCTTCAGCTGGTAGACCTTCACACTCAGCAAGCCTGGGCATTTTTTTCCTTACACTCCAATGGCAATAACATCAATAACAGTTAGGAATAAAGTGTAAAATAACAGTTAAGAATAAAACGAAGGCCACGTAATCTTTCCATATCTGTGAGACACTTCGGCTCCACCAGCTGTGCTGGCTGGCTTCCTACATCTGGGCTCCGAAATGGGTAACAAGAAAACTCTGAGAGAACTATTTTAAGAACTCTGGCACCAAGCAGAGTGGAGAAAGGAATAAAAAAACGGCAAAAGAAAAAAAAAAATCCCAACTCTCCACTTCTTTACTGAAATCAGTCTGTTGAAAGCATTTCTGTTTGGCTGCCACAGCTCACCAAGCAGCCTAATGTGCCAGCTATTAGTATCCAGCAGAGAGCATGTTTGCAGCTATTCAGCAAAACTATCACATGTCCTTACCCAAGGAAAGAGGGATCAGCTGCCGAACACTGGAGCTGATGAAGAGCAGAGCTATTAAAGCAAGCAATAAAAAAAAACCCACAACCCAGAATGCAGACTGATTTTTATTATTATTTTTTTAACCTAATGCATGACATTTATAACTGGAAAGTATGAGTCAGTGTGCTGTGCCAGCATGGGATCTTTATGATGTTTTCATCTTGCTTGTTCTTGCTCCTCAGCTAGGACCATTCTGCCTTGTTGATTTGTAAGTTTTAGGTTCCTTGCAGTACTTAGGAGATGGGCATTCACGTGTGTTTGTGGGTGCGTGTAAGGAGGGACCGTAGGTCAGCGAACTGGAAGTAAAGAGCTAAACTACTCAACACAGAAAATTTTTAGGGAGTAGTGAACCTATTTTACAGTGCTGGGACCTCCTAGATAAATTACTGCCTCCAAAGTGTCACTGCTGCCAAATGTGGCAGTGATGTGAGTGTGGGAGGCAAACACCCACTCGCTAGTGAGGATAAAATGGACACAGCTCCCTCTCCACAACCACTAATCTAAGCCAAAATGCTTTAAAAACAGAGTACTGTTTGTCCTTTGGTAGCACATGAGCAAATAGAATGCATTTGACACAGAGCTTCTCTGTAATATCACATCTCTAGCATGTAACCAAGAAACAAATTATACTACTTATTCCGATAATATTAGAGTGGTTACCTCAGAAACAACACACTCAATTCTAGATTCTGACTCCGGAAAGTTCTCTTTACATTGCAAGATCAGGCCTGAAGCATTTCCCAGGATGAATTAATCGAGGAATGCCTGGTATGGGAAAGTCCTCTTCTGACATAGAGCCAGCATTATTTTATGGCACCTTCTCCTACCCTGCAAGTYCCTGACACAGGATTCACGTTGTGACAAGCAAACTCCTGCTAGGGGAGTAATTCCCAAGACCCATGCAAGGCAATGTCACCTAGCCATAGTTGTCTGGGCCGGCGGCAGCAGCTGGGTCCCCCCAGAGCTTCCGGAGGACGCAGGGAGGTGTGAGCGGCCCGCAGAGCCTTTGCCTTCCTTTTCCCACAGCTGATATGGGTCATGCTCAGCGCAGCTGAAAATTGAGCCCTCAGGCAGGGAGCTATAATGAATTCACTAGATTAGGCAATGAAAGCCAGTGTGAACAAAACAACCAGCTGGCTCAAGAATATTTCGCACTAGCATAAAAATGCTATGGGAGGGGAGGAAATAAGCTTCACAACTGTCCCCTTTCATTCCTCTGAAAATCATGCCCATCTTTTATACATATTTTAATAGCCTTTATATACCTGTGAAAGTGAAAAGAAATAAAGTTATTTTCATCCTCTATGTACTGTTAAAGCCATTAAAAATAGTAAACTGTGTCCCCATGTAAGAATGTGATGCATCTTGGTAAAAAATTGTTCATGGAGGAATACTACCTGAACCTCTGTGATGTCATTTTTTTCTTTTTTTCTTTTCTTTCGTAATGAGTAGTGGAATTTAACTCCAGTTGTTCAGGTCATTGTAGTTCTTTTTTACTTCTGGAAAATTATAAGTTTTATAAGTATTTATAAGCATTATTTCTAAAGAATCTAAAATAATAAAATTATATACATAGGGTACTAGAGTTCCAGAATCAGAAATTGCAAATGTGTTTTACCTTTGTTACTGGAACAATAATTTCAGCATAGACTAGCATCACAGACTGGACTAGACTTCAGTTTATTTCTTTGCTTTTGTCCTATGTCTAGGGTTGTGTTGAAACCCCGTGTTCCTAAACGTTGTTGTTTTTCCTTTATCTGAGAGGTGGCTTTTCATATGTGAGCCAATCCACTCACACTCTTCCTGTGATTATTCTCAAGAAATAAGAAGAATATTCCACACAATATCCRTACCAAATAACATCCCAAGCCTAGTTTCCCTTGATTAATAATTTGCTTTCCTTTCTGGTTCACAAGAAATGTGTGTTCCCATGAGGTGTTTTTGGAAATTGTGCTATTATACTGGAGGAATCTCTCCTGTGGATGCCACTCTTACCAGAGAAAAGACGTCAGTAGAAACAGCCTCACATTTGGCATTTGAAGGAGTGAAAGGCAACACTTAGGAATTCTCGCATGGTGTTGYCCTTCCAATCTCCTAAGGAAATCCACCGTAAAATACAGTATGTGCTGAGAACAGGCTGGGGCACCTAAATATGGATTGCTTTTGGCTTCAGCTATTCAGAAATCCCCAGAACAGGTGCCAAATTAAGTCACCCTACTAGCTGCTTTCCATGGCTGAAGGTCAGTAATAGTTAACATGGAAAGGAATTTGGATAGCACATCTCACAATCCAAGAGCACTGTGACTGCTCAAACATACCAATGCATTCTTACCTCAGAAAACCTCAAGAGTAGAGCAGTTTCACTTTCCTTTGACATGGAAGTGGTTTACAGTTTATAAGGAAAACATATTAGTCTTTCGTATCAGTGTTAATTTATGCCACATTTCCCATCTATTTATAACTCAAGCGTTCTAAATTAGACTATTTGATGCAAATATATTATAATCTGACAGAAGGAGAAATATTCCATTAATCTGATTTGGAAAAGGGAAATATTCATTCATATATAGCTGACTAATGGCTCTACAGTTGCAATTTCAGAAACATGATTTTTTCAAAGAACTGCTGACAATCTGTGTTAAACTTTGAAGATGTTTATGTTTAGCCATAATTTTGCTCCCATTTGAATTCTACTTTGTTGTCAGCTTGTTTCTTATTGGCTTCTTTGTTTCTTAGAACACTGGCATAAATAGAGAATTTTTGTTTCTGGAAAGCCTTTTGATCTCCTTTTCAATTCCCACCTGCAATTACAACTCTTTCTGGATGACATCACTCATTAGATGTGGTGAAAAGAATTCTGATAAATGGCTGAATAAAGAATTATTGACATCAAGTGGAGATAGCCAGCTGGAACTGATGAACTCTCAAAAAGCCTGTTTGCATGCAAGAATCACAAATAAGAACCATTACAATCAGGGAAATATAGAAAATACCCTGTGCAAGGTATTCAATGCAAAGTCAATGCCCAGAATTGAAAAACTCATTAAGGTGATTGTTAATGCAAAGTTAAATATTTAACCTAGTTATCTAGAGAATACTCACAAGCACAAATACAGCAGCAGTGAGGTATTATTATATTTTATTTCAGTAAACAGTGAATTATCACAGCCCTTATAATTTCCTTTTCTTCCACATCTTCTTAAATTCAGACAGGGTGCATCTTTAAGAATATCCTTCAGTATAGATACATTTTATTCTCCAGTGAAACACACAGTAAGTGCACGGAAAGCCCACATTCCTATTGGTTTGCTATTTTGCCCATTTCCTTAGTCCTCAGACTATTAGTTGCATTACATCTAAGTCCAAAATCTGAGCAAGCACGAAACAGTATGACTCTCTGAATGTGAGTGGAGCTACCCTTAAACTGTGCCAGTCAAGAATCTAGTATTTTTCTGAAGCAAGTGCTAATATATTAGTTCTACTGCGGTTTTATGTTTGGTTTTCTTCGTGTGTGTATTAAACTAGAGTTATACTGATCTTAAGCACAGACCCTACTCATGTTTACTACATGGACATAGAATTACGGATTTCAACCCACTTCCCTCTTTTAGGCATGAAATTCTCTTTAAAAAGACATAAAAAGCAGTTGTTGTTCCTGGGATCTGTCTGCTTTGTTGCAGTTCTTCATAAAATTTACAGCATAAAATTGAAGACAGGGAACATATAGAATGTACCAGTAATCCTAAATTTTGACTCTTCTTTTGAAGTAATTGGAACAGAAGAAGTTATAAAGAGGAGTATCTGTCAGTTTACATTTTTTTCCAGAGCAGATAGAAGAGTTATCTATCTTAGTTTTGATACACTTGCTTTGCTGTCTAGACAGAATGTGATAGCCAATTCTAGAAAATTTTCAGGTTTACAGGGAGTAGAATTTAACTCATAGATTATTATCATTATAGTGACTTTTTAGAAAAATCTGCTATGCCTTTGTTGCCTGAATAATAACATAAAAAAAGTTACTGGACTCCAGAGCATGTGGAAAGACCATGGCATGTCGAGATTCAGTAATAAACCCTAAAAGAATAGCAACACACATATAGAGTCTTACAGCCACAATATGTTTGTGTCCACAATAAGAAAGGTATTTCCCATACACTTATACAAGCACTGTTTACTAATAAGCATGGATAATGCCAGGACTTTCCGCTGTACTTTGAACTTACACAGCTTACCACTTCATAGCAGAGATGATCCAAATGCATTCTCTGGTTCAAAAGTAGTTCCCCTCTGGAATRATTTAATAGGGTTCCTACTTCAAACAAATATTTCTAGTTACCTTTAAACCTAGTTATATCTAAAAATGTCTTTCATGCACTGGTTATATCTGCTCTAAGTCCATCAAAGCCGCTGTGGGTTTATACTATTGCAAAAGTGAAAGAAAAACAGGCACTGCATATCTTCTCATTTCCAAGGGCCTTTGGCTCTCCCTGTTTGAAATGGCACTTATGGGAAACCCATGAACTCTGCAAAAATGACCAAACCAGATTTGGTTTAAAGCAGACTTTTTGAGAGTTCAGGTAGACAGTGTATGTAAGTGAGGTGATGAAAACTGCTGTGAAGGTATGCCCAGTCTTCTGATAGTGTTAAACACAAAGAGAGATGGAAATCAGAAAATGGTTTTAGAA